>BGPR01007097.1:49459-60339 GCA_013235015.1 Araneus ventricosus | reverse complement strand
TACATATATAAGCATTATAATGCAAATACAGATATAAACACATATAAGACATATGTACTTAAACACGAATGATATCGAGTGACGACTCTTGAAGCTCCTCTGACTTCGACTCTTGATAAGAGTTCCGGAGCCCACCAATACGCTTTCCGTGGCCAATATATGAACACTGAAATATACTTTGCACATAATGGGAATCTTAACTATAACATCTCCTATGATGTTTGCCCACCCGAAAAGAAGTTTTGGTTGGGCGGATATAATGCATAGACATATATAAACACATATAATACATATGCATGTGTAAACACATAACATACATGTATAAGCAATATAATGCATATACAGATATAAACACATACAATACATATGTACTTAAACACGAATAATATCGAGTGACGACTCTTGAAGCTCCTCTGACTTCGACTCTTCACAAGAGTTCCGCAGTCCCATCAATACGCTTTCCGTGACCCTCAAGTGAGCCCCGCCCTATGCGTTGGGAACCGCTGTGTAAGATGTTTAGGGGTCGTAGGCGGGAGAACCAATATGCCTGGCCTGGGGAAGAGCAGCAGGCATCCAGCCGTTTTGGAATAGAATTTCTTTATCAACGAAATGCCTGCAAATATCTCCAGAACATGGGCGATATTTACAAGTATATATCATAGTTTGGTTGACAAAATATATATGAAAAGAATAATTTAAATAAAAGTCGAACCCTCTCAGATGTGAAGACTTATAAAATCAAATGCTACTTTAAAAAGAACTAAACACACATAGACACAGGAACATATCTATAACGCCCAATCTGGCAGAAGATGCACGACACGGCAAACAATAAATACTTCAATTAAATAAATAATCAATCAGTTAAATTTTTTTAAAAATAGAAAGGACTGCATATAAGGTGAAACGAAAAAAACCTTTTTAACTTTCTTAGTATGAAGAAATTAGCTTTTGATGTAAAAAAGACAAACATAAAACCTGATGGTAATTGGAACATGTCTCGAAGCGCGGCAAGTGCGATAAAGTTTCATAAATATGAAATATTTCATTCTATTTCAACCTCTTTCTCTAATTTCCTGCCTAAAAATATCGCGAAATTAGATATCAGCTTTTTCTCAAATTCGTTAACAGGTGGCGACACGGGTAAGAAAACAAAATTGAATTAAATTAATTGATTAATTGGTAATTTAATTCGAAAAAAAAATATTGTCATTAAGAATACAAAAGTGTATAAACTTACACTAAACTAGCATGTCGGAAAGAGAGGGAAAATTCCATGTTAGAAACATGAAACAAGACAAAAAAATAAAATTGCTTAATAAGTTAAATAAGAAGTGGTAATTAAAATCAAGGAATGAAAATTTGTTTTTCCTGAATTCCTAAAATGAATGCAAGCGAAAGATTATTTTCATCTGAATTTAAATAAAGAATATTTTACTAAAATTGAAATTTTTTGGATCAACATTTTCGAAAAGCGAGTCGTTGGGAAAATACTTTTTCTTCGCAATCCACTCTTGTCAAGGAAATCAGTCTGGCATCTGTTTGCATTCTTAACTTTATAAGAACAAGAACTAAAAGAAGGTAGGAAAAATAGTGGGAGAATTTGAAGATTCTCCATCCTCAAAAATTCAAATTAACACCAAATAGCTCATTTTTTGCTCAAGTTTAGAGCTTTAATTAAAACCCTCGAAATTGGAAAATATTACAATTAACTTTCTTTTAATTGTTTTGGAATTTTAACTAGTGCCTTTCTAACATTGATTAAAGTTTTGATTTAAGTAAAAGTAAAAGATATACAAATAAAATATACAATACAGATTAAGTGGAATAAAAATTTACAATCGCACAACAACCCAGCTGCATTAATAACAACGCGCGAAGCGTGTATTACTTCATACAGCACATCCTTTGATCACTTATTTTAAGCGCTTCAAACATTTTTTGTTGATATGGATTCCTACTTGCTATTATCGTATCTGTCTTGTTTCGTACGACTTGCATTGTTATCCATGCAACTGAGTTGTTGTGCTATTTATAATTTGCAGTTCAGTCAATCTGAGCTGTATATTTAATCTGCTGTATCCTTTTCTTTTACGTTAATTACCTAACTCCCGATAGCGGACTGCCTTTGCTTCCCCGACTCCATATTCTATGGCAAAAAAGACTTGTTTCTGTAGCTCTACCGTGCCCAAAAAATTTGAAAAACCTTTCTTAACACCCTTCATAGCCCTAATGCACATGCAATCATGTATTATTTCAAACACCAACGTTGGGGTTACTCGTAGCTTGTCGAGCTGTCTCATGGAATAAAAGAAATAAATGTGGATGTATAAACACTTAGATAATGTGAACCACTAGTGGACACGCAAAAATAGAGCGCTGTCCTCTTTTCCTTATTTCCAATCCTTCTGATCTGAATCAGATCAGATCCATGAGATCGTTCGCCTTCATCACCTCCAACACGAAATCCGGTCGCTTAGGCAGGTCATCATACACCAAGGCAACACAGTCAAGTAGATGTTGCGGAGTGGCCTCAATAATGTTGCACCTTGTGCAGATATTGAACTTCTTATTACAACGAGAGAATCTGGGGTTTTTTAAGTGACCGGATGATAAGCGAGCCAAAGCTGTCTGGTCTTTCCTATCCCCTTTAAAACGTATAGCAGCACCCACGCCTTCACTACGATACCATGAATGAGCTGGTGGATGCCTCCAAGAAATGTCAACAAGGGCCTTTCTTCTTGAGTATAACTCAAGGTAGGTCAAGGGTTCTACTTAGGGCTGAGGCATGGTAGTACCTTCTTCAGGAAGCTTCTCTTAAACGAAGAAATGTTCCGAGAGCGCTATGATCACTATGAATATTTGCGCGGAAATAACTCTGAGAGAGAGAAGCATCTGACGAAACTCCGTTTAACGATGGTCGAGACGATTGGCCATCCCAGTCATATGAACTAATCAATAATTGTATATAGCTTATTGAAAATACATCATAAGTATTGCGATAATGTAACGTTCTGTACCATAATGAATGCATTTAAATGAACCGAGTTCTCATTTCAACGGAACCCGCATAAGCCCTGAGGATTTGCAATAAAGACTACAATACGAAAATATTATTTCTCTCTGTAACCTGAGATTTAAAATATTGCTAACAGGAATCCATTTGTATATTCGCTTTGAATAATTATTGGATTATTCTTGGTAAATGTGGAGTTTACAGTACCCATATGTTTCGTCAGTTTTTCTTGGCGCGTTTTCATGTGCCGTCGCAAATACTGTTTTGGATGTGCAGTGCGCTTTTTATTGCTCTCTTGCTCATGCGCCACCTGAAAAGGAGAGACTAAGCACGCAATGACTGCTGAATTTCAAGTGTGCACCGGGCAAATTTTTTTAACTTAAAAAAACATCAGCGGCTTCGCTATCAGCATAACAGGAAGTAGTAGCTTCTCTTTTCCATTGAACGTTTAGGATCTAGGTTTTTAAAAAAATTCCGAAGACGGGAATTTGTACACGCAATGCCTGTGGCATTTCCAGCGTGTACCGGGCAATTTTCTAAATTTAAAAAAACACCAGCTGCTTCGCTTTCAGCACAGCGGAATACTCGTAGCTTCGCTTATTCATTGAGAACCGAAACACACAGAATAAAATATATATTACTGAATCGATATCCAAACCGAAGAATTCCGAACGAAGTTTTATTCAAATTCGAATGAATCGTCTAATCACATCGAAGAGGCGAACAAAACAGTCCAATCAAAACGAGGCGCAATATCGCGTCATGTGCTCAACACTGATGAAAAGATTAATTTCCGCGTATGTGCGCATGTCATTCGTTAAAAATATTATTGAGCAACCAAAACAAATGTTCTCTCATCTCTGTTCTCGGCGGCAAAGAGTTAGCGACCCTAAAGGTGCGTATACACTTGCGAGCAGACGCCGAATAGAATCGTTTGTGAACAGATGCTCGCAAGTGTAGACGGGTTATTTTATTTCCCGCGAACGGCCAGGGTGCTGCTGGCGGCGAGCCAAAAACTGTCGGCTCATCGAAGAATTCAAAGAGATTCGCTATTCTAGTTGGTACGGGTTAATGTGCTGTTCGCTGGATACGGCGAATCTGCTTCGAACTTGAAAGATCATATTTAGATAAGCGTGTGCTTCTTTTTTTTTTTTTTTGCCTTTTCTCTGGTAATTATGGAGTGGACAGAACTAAACATATTCATATTAATAGAAGTTTACAGAAATTAGCCTTTTCTCTCGGATCCGAACCGCACGGACCGTTGTAGAAAAAACTTAAAAGAAGGTTTCCCGACAGAAAAAGGTGAGGAAATAAAAGTATCAGTGACCCAGTGTAAGAAAAAGATTATATTCTTGCTTCCACCGGCACAGAGAATGAAGAATTCCATGGAAAAAGGAAAACATAAGTTATAAAATATAAAGAATACAAATATTATATATTTTTTAAACAATTTTAGTTTTTTTATTCTTGACAACAATTTTTTTACAACATTAGTTTTATATAATAAGTTTTCAATTGCTAGTCATCTTGGTTAAGTTACTGATTCATAATACATATTTATTTAAAATTTCCCCATTGTTTGATGAGGTTAAAAAATATGAATTTTATATAAAAATTGAAATTAATGCGAAAAAGAACGAACTTTTTTTGTGCTTGCTTCTGAGATAGAACATTTTAATATTAAAAATTTTGAACAAAATATCTACGCATGGTGAAATTTTCCTTAATTAAAATGTCTAACACCAAAGAGACCTGAATTGTAATGATTGTGAAATTAAAATGAAACTTAAAATATATAATTAGAAAGAACAACGAAATTAAGTGTTTTCGTTTTTGCAATTGTTATTTAATTTGGTTAAGTTACTAATTCGGAGCGCATATGTACTTCAAATGTCAGCTTTGTTGTTTGATAAGATATTGTAAGATTAGCTTTAAAAATATGAATTTTATGCAATCTGAAAATAATGCTAAAAGGATTAATTTTTTTTCAACTCTGCTTTTGAATATTTTTATATTAAGTGTTTTTTTTTAATATTAAGTGTATTGAACTAAATGACTACGCATAGCCAAATTTTCATGTTTTCTTAATCTAAATATCTAAAACGAAGGAGACCCAAATTATAATGGTTGCGAAAATTGACATGAAAGTTAAAATTAGAAGGTAAAACGAAAATAAATACTTCCTTTACTGCAATTGCTTTTGGTTAAGTTATAAATTCGAAATGCGTCACTATTAATATTTTACTTTTGTCGTTTGATAAGACTAAAATGTATAAATTCGAAATAATTGTAATATTAAGTGTTTTTAACTAAATGTCTATGGTCATGGCCCAATTATAAATTCATCTAAATTAAAATGTCTAAAATTTAGTTTAGTTACATTAACGTCCAGTTCTGAAGAAACGCGAGGGCTCTTGGGACGGACGTTGTCATTTTGAACCGTGGTCAGATGACAAGGACGGCACCTTAGCTGGTACCCTCTCCAAGCTTCCACATCACACCAGCGGGGGGACATTAGGCACGGCAGATCTTCTGGAGAATCGGGTTTCGAGCCTGGAGCCCTCCGGCCCCGAAACTGAAACCTTATCGCTATGCCGCTGAGGCCGTTTAGAATGGCTAACAGAAAAGAACCTGAAGCACAATAATAGCGAAATCAAAAAGAAGCTTTAATCGGTAATTAGAAAGTAAAACGAAAATATTTTTTTCCAATTACTTAAAAAGAATCAGTTTGAAGTTGGTGCAACAAAATATTTCACTTCACAAGTCTTATCAAATAAAGTAAAAACCATTTCACTGAATGAGGTTTTAGTTGAACATTTAAAAATGTATGTAATATTAAAACTGTGCAAGTGAAATTCTACTTTGGAGTTTATGTATCAAAGAAAGCAAACTTCGTTAACCACAGCTTTAAAAATAGAAAAAATATTTACACGATTAAGCGATTTGATAACAGAATTAAATTAGTTTGATTTTTATAACAATGAAAAGTATTGTTGGAAATCATAAAAAAATATTGTTTTAAAAAATTGTTGAAATCAAAGGGAAAATAGTGCGATAATTAATACTTTGGTAGCGGGTCTCGTAAAAATACGATTTGTTTTGTTTTTGGATTAACCCAACGTGAGTTTCCTTATTCAAAAATTTGAATTCCGTATGTGAGAGTGAGGTAAAACCGGATACCTTGGTTCTGGCTCCATTAATTATCTTTTCTAGAGGACAGATTCAGAATTATTCTCTACTAGTCAAGAAGAAAGACTGGCCATAGAGGCTGTGCTGTTGCTATTGAATTCACTGCGACTGTGAAGATGCTTTTGTTTTAACCGGAACTGTTAGAGTTTTTGCATAGCATATAAGGAATAACTTTTGCTGTGACTATTCCTTTTTTTTCATGACTGAATTCTTTAAAGGAAAATTCAACACGAAAGTGGAAAGCATTAGGGGTTTTTAGAGAGAAAGGGAAGGAAAAAGGGTATAATTCTTAACAGCTTATACGTATCGAACGTTTTAATGTTAATGTTAAAAAATATATAGAACAACGCAGCGCATTGCATTTAGATATTAGCTAAATAACTTCGAAAATATGAACAGTACATTCTCGAAATTTTTATAATTTTTTGAAACTCAACCATCTATTATGTGTATGAAAATTTTATTCATGTTAATAGATTTTTTACTATTAGTGATTTATTATGTTAATAACAAATTTTTATTTATTTATAATCAAGTTGAAAAATAGTATAGAACATTTTTGGTTAAATCGTATTTGCACCGTTTATACGCCTTTCAAGGGACTGACGAAAAATGACGAATAAATGAAAAGACGTATACTCGAAAAGAATTACAATGCATAATACGAATGCATCGGGACTGTGATGAAACGACCTATAAATATAATCGATGTATAAATGAGAAACGTATAAACGCCGCTTTACTGTACATTGTTTCACCATATCTTTCTGCATGGGTAAGAACAGAATGTCTTCTTTGCAAATCCTTTATGGAGATGTTTGGAATCTTTTTCACTTAAATTTTGGTTTTGTAATAGAGTATTGTACATATTGTAATCTAGTAGGATTTGTTTCTATAAAAGATAGCAATTTCCTAATGATAAAATGCGAGGAAATAGGTACTCTAATTAATTTTC
Organism: Araneus ventricosus; assembly: GCA_013235015.1. Classification (NCBI taxonomy): domain Eukaryota; kingdom Metazoa; phylum Arthropoda; class Arachnida; order Araneae; family Araneidae; genus Araneus; species Araneus ventricosus. The sequence continues at coordinate 53,179 of BGPR01007097.1, read as the reverse complement.
AAATTTGTCCTTTTTTATATTAATTTAAAGCAGGTTTGACCTTATTTTGCTATTTTGAACATACAACCCTGATTACTAAACAGAGTGGTGTATTCAAATTGGAGAGTGCTATCTGGACTGTATTTAATTACAATTACTTCTTTAATACATTGTAAAAGTATATATCTCCATTATTTTTTTAACAAATTTTTTATGTCTAATAAAGTTGCCTACTCAATTAATTCAAGCGTAAATTGAATAATTCTCTAAATTAATCGCATTGCATTTATTGTCTTCCATGCTCTTCTTGCCAAGTTCAACTTGCTTCCAAAGACCTTCCCCCCATTAAGAATCCTTCCTCTATAACTGAGTTGATGACTTATGGGTTCAAAGTATACGCTGTTCGCGCAATTCTATGGAACCAGATGCATTCGTAATGAGAATAATTTATTCCAACACCCTGTGAGACTAAACAAACTCTTCTCATTTCGATTCGAAACGTATATAAAAATGATCCAAGTCATAAATTTTCAACACCTTCCCCCCTCCCAGACCTTTCAAAAAAACCCTCCGCTATCGGTGATTAACGGCGATGATTGACGGATTCCAAGCCCATTCGTCCATTTCTATGGAACGCAATCTGTTCGTCTTGAAAAATTTCCTCAAACACGCAGCAAATCGTAAACTAACTGTTTTAATCATGTTCGGTTCGCCAAGTGTATACCCACCTTAAGAGGAACGAAGTAAGTGTGTACCGTAAACTCCAGATTAACCTTAATTCTTTACTGCGAGAAATCAATCAGTGGGTCATACATAAAAGTGTGCAGATGTAAGAATTTTTTGCTTCAGAATTCGAGGCATCTTTGGATGTTATACCCATAAATGTTAATTTATTTCTCGTTACTAAAATTATTTTTTGAAGAGCCAATTTTGATGTGTTGAAATATTATTTGCATGTAAATTAATCATTTCAGGGTGAGAGATAAGATGATAAAAAAAAATTCTGTTAAAATTTTTAATTTAAACAAAAAGAAAAAAACGACTATTGTTGGGGATGAATGTCTCTAATAGTCTGATAGATAATTACTATCACTAAATAGTACGTTATTTTTCTGCGTGCCATTTGTTTTACATTCGAATTACAAATCCAGCACGACACTACACTCTTAAGTTGGGATTAAGAAATATTGAAGTAAGACATTTTGCCATTAGTATACTGTGCACTACTGCAAAGGTTATCTCGTAAATAAAATTTCAAATCTGTAGGTGAAAATTCAACTGAAAAAAGATGAATAATCACTCATATTCCATTTCAAAATGGCTGCCAAAGCATAATAAAATATTGCACAAGCATTTTAAATGGCAAAATAGAGGATCAGATACAAAAAATTACTCTAATAACAGAACTCATCACAAAACTCCATTTTGCAAAGAGAGAAGAATTTCTGGAGTTGGTTTGAAAAATTTAATAAATGAAATTATTCCATCCCCAAAACGAAAAATTCTTACAAAGATTATAATAATAAGAAAGTCGATATATAATCAAATAGAAAACAGCATCTAATTTCATCAATTATTGAATAAATAGGAGCACTTCAAAGTTGATATCAGGTTTACCAGAACCAGGACTGAGGGAGATAGGCAATCAGAATAAAATTTATCTATGAATAATTATTTCTTAATGATGAATGCCAATATATTATAAATAAACACATCAATAAAATATCGAAGCCAAAACGCGAAAAAATTAAAGAACAACATAGTTCATTTCAAGTCTATTTTAATTTATTAAAACTTATTTTCAGATTCCGCAATTTTTTTTTTATTTTTAGATGAATTTCATTGGAATTTCGGCATATTTTATAATCTAATGTAATTTATGAAATTAATTATCATATATCGTACGAATTATTTATCATATATATTTACAACAAAGCTAAATTTTCTTTGCGGTCAATACATACTTCAGTTGCAAAGAAATTCCTTTTTTTAATGTAAAAGATCATAATGTGATTGGCGGATGAACAATCACGCAGACTGGCGAATTCTTGGTCACGAAACGGAATATCTGCCTCACGTTTGCCATCTTCTGAAAACTAATAGTCCAAAAGTACTTTCCTATTCTTTCAGCTTCGTACTTTAATATTTAAAACCACCTGCTAGTAATAGAATATTCTTATCCTTTCTCCATTCACCGGTAAATAAAATAATCGATAATTTTATTCTGAGGCAGTGAAAATTTTGGGCATCGGCAAAGTCAAAGTGCCTTAAAAGTTTCCTCTAAGCGATAATGGAATGTTTGGTAAAGATCTAATTATATCTCAGCGTTATTATGGCTGGTTATTTAATCATTATTTAAATTCTTAAAGTTAGGAAATAAATTTTCAGGCTTTTCTCTGTAAACTTCTGCTATGGAGACTCCGAAAATTGTTGCAAATTCTATTTTCTTATATTTAAATATATAATAAAAATATAATAAATAATAATATGATAAATAAGGTTTCTCATTTTTACAAATATTATGGGAGATTAAAATCGTTTTCTCCCAAACTGACTACCAGGTGGAGTAACTCAAATCGATTATCTCATCGTCTTGTCATCGAGATGTCTCAAGTGTAGAAAAATTAGAAAAATCTAGAACATCAGGAAAACAGTGAAATTCCAATATTAGAGACGCGAATTAATATAAATTATAAGAAAATTATTTTAAAATAAAAAGATTGGAAGAAAGAAGTTTCAAAAGAGATTTATAAACGTGGGAACGGAATTCATAAAAATACTAGCCTCGTAGTCCGGCGTTGCACGGGCTATCTCGAATAATGCGTCATTCCTTGGCGGAGAGAAGAAGTGAGGTCACGTGACACATGCCTAAGATTCTCTCCTAAATAAATAAGGAGAGCTGTTCAAACATTCCCTCCGAGAAACCGAATGGAAATAGGCTTATTTTAAAAATTATACCGTTATTTTGTAATTAAAACACTTTATACTTTGTCGTGGCAAAATGAATGATCTATCGGATGCCAAAATTATTTTTGTCTGACTTTCGAACAGAGGAAAGGAGAAAACCCAGAGTTGCTCCGGATGCATATTTTTGCATGCACTCGTCTTCAGTTTATATACGCATGAAGCAAGATGCACTACATATATGAAATCTGAAAGTTAAACCTTACGGAAAACAACAATTGGTAAATTTTGGAAAAAACCCTATTTAAGCGATTTAATTTTTCCTGTTTCTTTGTATCAATTTCTAAAACCTGCACACACCATCCACATTGCATTGTTGAGGGATCCATATTGTGTTGTTCCAGCTTTCAACAGTGAAAGAGAAATTGCAATTAAATATTTGTTAAATCAATGAAAACGGGTTGAATCCAGCTGCAACAATGAAAAGCATTGTTTAAATTGGTTTTTAATTAATATCTTTTTTACTAATTGAAATTTCGGAATTTAAATGGTCAAAATGGATTCCTTGGATTATTCCCATCTTTTGGTACTTTCGGCGCGGTTCTGCTTTCAGCGGTTTGTGAGAAGATAGAGGGACATACATACATACAGTCGAATTTCAATACTGTAGATATTCTCATAAATAAATCATAGTATATAAAACTGTTTCTCGCCATGAAATCTCGAAATTAAAATTCGACTAGTACAAATTCGTTTTTCAGTTGCTAGATGGAAGTTGTTCACTGTAAATCGAGAACTATTTTTAACAACTCGAAAATTACTGGTAATATTTTGAAT
>BGPR01007097.1:19897-37644 GCA_013235015.1 Araneus ventricosus | reverse complement strand
GAGTGAGTTAAGCGAATTAAATACGGTTTGCAGTCTTTGCATGACAATTGTACACTTATGTCATAGTTTGGAAGAAATCCGACAAGAGGAAGTCTGCTGGTCTGTCCATACCTGGTCATCTGATTATGATAACTCGAAAAAGCAATAATCTAGGAAAAAGTAATTTAGCGTACGGTTTTAAAAGCAGAATTGTAGATCTGTGTCCTATTTTCAACAGATACCGTCAATTGGTTGATGATTATTCCGTTTTTTCGTTTTATTTAAACTTGACAACTTTATCTTTATCACCAAGCCTATACGTGAATTCGACGGCTCCCTGTCGGTTAGATGGATGTAAGCGGAACTTTATTAAAAATAAATAAATAAAACGTTACAATCTAAGGTATTTTAACAATTTTGAATTCAAAGTAACAATGAGCAAGAATGTAAACTGGTGTGAACGTAATAAAGAACAAATAAAATATAGGAAAAATCATATAAAACACATAACCATATAAGAAATATTTATATCATAATGACTTGAAGAATTGAATTACTTAAAAATGAATCATCATTCTCATATAGGAAATCCATGAAATTTAAAATCCCAGAGCGGAAAAGAGGATTCAACATTACTCTTTGCCACTACATTTGTATGAGATCATTTGATCATTTGTTGGTTTCCTGAGGTGAATAGGGCTACCTTGTTACCACACCTACAGAGGTGAGTCGATTTAATAAGGAACCCTGTTGGAGATAAATTGAAAGGGGTGGAGTGTTGCAAAATGAATTTCTGATTTTTGCAGTGGAATCTGTGTGGTTTGAACTTTTGGTTGAATAAAATGTGATTAGCCATGTGGTCCTGCCACTAGCCTTGTACACTCTCGGAAAATAAGTAACCAGCCAACATTATTCTACTATCGTTCATTGGGCATTTTAAAAAGGTACCGATCTTCAGGAAATAACGTATACTAAACATTCTATAGTTAAAAATTTCATAAGGGGTCATATAAATATTTTTAATTGCCCTAACTTCACAATTTTCAACAGCAACACCCATTTGTGATGCAATGATTAAATTTCTTAAGTAAAAATAACCCAAGAAATAAATTTTGGTTAATATGGCATGAATATATCGGAAGATATTTGGCATTTTGTGTTCTAAATTGAAAAGGGGTCGTCTTCACATGTAGATAAAGAAGCTTGCGTTTAAATGTTGATAGTAGCATTTTAAAGTAATTATATACATTTTGTAATCGCTAAAACTTTATGCTTTAAAAAATAAATAGTATAATATTACACCACTTTTACTTATAAAATTTTAAATTATATATATATAAATAGTTAAATGATTATATATTTAAATTTTATGAATAAAGTGGTGTAAAGATTATATTTAATTATGAAAATGTTTTCGAAATTTATCACACCCCCTTTAAGTGTATCGTTTTACAGCAAAAACAGAAAATGTAATGTAACTTCAAAACTGCTAGTACTAATATGCTGTAATTTATCATAGGCTTATGAAATGACCATCTGCTTCGATTAATGATAAAATTTATAAGTGTGACTATTGAAAATTTTTTTATATCAATTTTGATAAAAAATTTCATTTGCTCAAAACTTATTTGAAAATAAAAAGTTAAAAATACAAAATAATTTATATTTCTTCGAAAAACAATTCTAGGCCCACAGCTATATTATTTCACACGATATAAAAAAATTCAAAATTTCATTTGCTTATAATTGCGAAACAAAAAATCCTGGGATGATGAAGTTTAGTTTCGAAAGTTTTAAAGAAAAATGTGGGTTTTCATTGGAAATTTTGAAGTTAGTGTTTTTATAAATATGTATATGACCTCTTGTAAAAATTTGAAACATAAAACCGCTTACTGGTCCTTATTTCCAGAAAATTGGTACCTTTTGGTTCAACACGCGATGAACGACCACAAAATAAAGCGTTGTACTCCTTTTCATTTTCCACGATTGTACATCTGTGCTAAGTTTTGGTTCCAGCCGGACGGAAAGAAGATTTCCAAATTTATCATTAAGACTCGATTATCTAGTTTATGTGGACTTAACGGTACCCACTTACTTCGCTCCTGTTAGGATCGCCAACTCTTTGCCGCCAAGAACGGCGATGAGAGAACATTTGTTTTGGATGCGTCTACATGTTTTTAACAAGTGACAAGCACACATGCGCACAAATTGATATTCTCATCGGTGTTTTGCTTATCAGGTTATATTGCGCCAAATTTCAATTGGACTGTTCTGTTCATCTATTCGATATGATTGGTCGATTCATTCGAATTTGAATAAAACTTCCCTTTGAATTCTTCGGATTGAATATCGGTTCAGTGCCGTGTATGTTATTCTGTGTGTTTCGTTTCTCAATGAAAAAGCGATACGAGTATTCCGCTATGCTGAAAGAGAAGCCGCTGCTATTTTTTAAGTTAAAAGAAATTCCCGGTACACGCTTGAAATGCCGTAGGCATTGCGTGCGGAAATTCTAGTTTTCGGAATGTTTTAAAAAGCCTAAATTCCTAACATTCAATGAAAAAGCGAAGCTACTAGTTTCTTGCTGTACTGAAAGCGAAGCCGCTGATGTTTTCCTAAGTTAAAAAACTTTGCCCGGTACACGCTTAAAATGCCACATTGCGTGCTCAATATCTCCTTCTCAGGTGACGCATGCGCAAGAGAGCAATAAAAACCGCGCTGCACATCCAAAACACTATTTGGCGACGGCAAATGAAATTCCGCCAAGAAAAATTGGCGATAAAGAGATGTGCACCGTAAACTCCAGATTTACCGATTATCTTCACTACTCTCCGAAACACAAAAGTCACTGAATGCGAGATAGATTAAACAATTTTACACACATAAAAGTAAAATTTCACGTTTTTGCAGTAGGATAAATCAAGCCATAAAAGAGTGATTTAAATGAACTTCATATCGTATAAGCTTGTTATAATTAATTTTCGGCTATTTAGAAGACTTTGGATCCTGTTCTGTGGCTCCAATCGAAACAAAATTTCACTAAAGTGCAGAACAAGTGATAGGTTTTGTGAAAACAAGAAAATGTTGTCTGAGATAATGACTGACTTGCAGAAAACGGTATTTTGAACGGAAAAAGACTTTACACTAAGAGTTGAATTTGGTAGCGTTTCAGTTAAATTAAAAATAATCAAGCCACAAAATCCTCTATTGATCTATTCAGTTTTGAAACATTAATAAAAGTACCTGGAAAAATAACCTCTGATATTGATGTAGCTCCCCCTATTATAGAAAATTTAAAACTTTTTCTTCAGTTTTCATAGAGAGCATGAGTTGTACTGCATTCTGGTGAACGTTTGTATCGTTTAGAACCATTCAGACGGCGCTAGGTCCTTCAGAATTGGCGAACTTTATTTATAACTATACTGTACATAATTCAAGCATGATCTATTTGTGTTTAATGAAAGATAATATCCTGTATTTTTGACACATTCATGTAAAATGTATTCAGTCATAATAAAGAATTATAGTATTAATCTACCATACATGATTCAGCTTGAAATAGTTTATAGAACTGAATTTCAACGTTCTTATTTCAGCAACTGAGTAATAGAAACATACTTGGCAATGTAATCGGAATATAATTGCACAAGCAACACTACCAATCTCAGTTTTTTGAAATTGCAACCAATAAAGAATATTTCTGATTTCTTTTAAACATTTGATATAAGTGAACCGTTTGATTTTCTAAGGGACTTCTGCAGACTCAGCCAAAATTAATTTTTTTGCATTTTTGACTTGATGACGGTAGTTGCATTGGCAGGTGTAAAACATGAAATTCTACCATTCACAGTTCTTTTGTATGAAAGCACCAAAGTTTCCGTATGATGTTAGAAGGGGATTTCTACGAAGAAGACACCTTTTAGCTGTTCATCGCTAGATAACAAGTATACACATTAAAAGAAATAGATGATTGACCGATGACTTTTATGGAGAAAAAACAAAAGCAAACTTTTGAAATTTCTGAAAATTAATTATTCCTTTTAGTAATTTAACCACTTAACTTAATAATTTTCTTTGCTATCTAATAAGATGACCCCTCCTGTTTTGGAAAGGGGCTGACGTTTTCATTCATCTAAGAAGGCATAGGATAATTAAGATGCTTATGGATCCTACATATTTTTTGTGTCAAATTATAAAGCTAATTAATGATTCAATTTTAGTTTATAAGACTAAAATTTCGATAATTCGATGCACGAGTATTCTCGGGATAGTAAGTTAAGCGGTTCAAGTACCCTAGCTTTAACTCCCGAGAAATACAGAAATGAATTTAAGATTGACCACTGATCCTATGACGACCTAACTAAACAACTATAAACTAACTGAAAACTATTACAACTTTCAAAATGGATAATATCAGAAAAACTGTAAAATAAATTCCAGAAGAAAACCATCCCTTTTGACTAGAGATCGAAACCTACCCACGAAGATCTTCTTTTGACCATCAAGAGAAATAAAATTAATTTACCTTACTTTTTTATAATTATTTTTTTTAAATATGAATTTTGCTTAAAAGCAAATGAATTTCACATTTTCTTTTGTTTTATTTTATTTTAAATTTAAATTTATTTGCAAAAAAAAATTCAAATTTTATAAGAGTTTAATCCTCTGTCGGGCGCAACTGGCCTGACAGACACAGCTCGGATGTTTTCGTTCCCTCCTTCACTTCAAGGAAGGGTAGAAGACTGGCCCTTCTAGCAGTCTCTTTGCTTTACTTGTTACTTAATGTTTGGACCTCCCCTGTTCAATTGACTCGCTCGCTATGTGGAGTGCAGCTATCGCATTACAGGCAGATTGCGTCCAAATTCATTACACATGATTGTTCGTAATATTTTTTTTTAAATCACGGATATTTCTTTTACTCAGTTCATGACTTTATCATGTAAAATTTATTGTTGTGAAAAATAGTTGCACTCAAAATTAGTTTGATGAAAGGAAAGAAACAATAAGCCAGTTTACTTCGTTTAAGTGATGCAAAGACTTTAGTTTCCTACATTCCGAAAGCGAAGAAGTACGTGGTTTTCTTCTCTTCGTTTCATTATGACTTTTTTCCTAACGATTAAGCTGCTTTTTTCTTTTTATTCTCCCCACGGAGGTCAGCGCTTAATTTTAGAATGCTAAAATTAAAATGAATGCATAATAAAAATATTGAAATTACGATATTGATTACTTGTGCCTGTCAGGCGCATTAAGTCTGACGGAGGGTTAATATATTACAGAATATAAATTTAACTGAAAAAGTTGTTCCGGTTTATTCGATCATTTCGTTCCAATAAGGGAATTTGAGTGCTGTCTAATTATAAATTCATTATAATGTTGGTACTGAATAATTAGAAGTCTGTAGACATATCCCTTATCATCCACTTCTTACTCACTAATTATAATGGTTAAACATAGTTAAGACGTCGGATTACTTATGTATTTTTAACAGTTTTCAGAATTTGTTCACATTCACTTTATATTATGTCAAATTATTCAGCTAACTTATACACACAAAATGGTAAAGTGCAGCTGCCACATATGATTATTGCATCGTCATAACGGCGTGGTTTAACGATACTAAATCATGTGATTATCCGTTTACAAATCATTCATTAAGTAAGTCTGCTTAATTATTTGAATTAACATCGCTACTCTATGTATATAAGTTTCATTTTAAATAGATTAAGTGTAATTATATTCAAAACCATTTGTATAATTAAAATCCATTTGTGTAATTCAAAATGTAATGATATATAATTCTATTAAATATTAACTGATAGAAGGGCAAAAGTGGTATTGATAAATTAGTGAAAATTTGTTTCACAGTGTAATATTAATTCTATTCTAAAACATTTTAAGTTGATGAATAAAGACAAACTTGCATTTTTTAGGAGTTATAACCATTTTATACCAGACTTGCTGCCAGTGGCTACCAGTTGTTTTGCTGGATTATTACATGTGAAAATTTGAATAAAATCTTTTATGAGTGGTTTGGTCTTGATAGATCCTTTAAGCAAAACATTTTTAAAGTTCAAATTTTAGAAGACATAAAATTCTACTATTTCAGGTGAATTAAACCTGTTCTGTGTATTGTTCAATGCATATGCCAGTTCTCTTTATCTGTCATCGATAATAAAATTTGATATTTAATTTGGAATTGGAAATGACTGAACTTCAAATGATATAATAATAACTTGCTTAGTGAATCGAAGCATCCTCATAAAATAGATAAGGATAATAAATGAGATCATCGGCGTTGTATATTTATTACCGAATGTATATCTTAATTGGCGTAATGTGTTAAACAATTTTTATTTGGTGATTCAGTAAAAAATTCCGTGTATTACAATGAGAAAGCGAAAATTTAAGTTTGAGAGCTATAATATATTTTTATGCGTTAATTATATTACAAAAAAAGAGTGGTAATGTTTAGAAATGTGCAACCTATAAAAAATTTTCATCATTGCCTACTTTTGAAGTTAAACCATACCTGTAATTACTACAAAACTAAAAAATAAAATAATAATAATAATAATAATATAGTAATAATAATAATGAAAGTTTTTTCAAAAATTAAACTTTTGAATTATTTTTGAACTTTTTTTGTTTATTTAAGTTAGACAAAAAAATTCTATTTGTGGGCAGCTAAATTGGTAGAATAGAAAATAAAATGTTATAAATTTTCAGATGGTGTAAAATCCATTTTTGTACTATAATATTTTGGGAAATTATCAAGAAGAAACGCCACTAAATTCGATTAATATTTATTTATTAGTTGATATGCCAGGCGTTGCTCGGGATAAAAATATTTTCAATTCTAAGTGTATATAATATTTAGAGCTTAATAAAACAGTTTTTAACAGCAGCAACATTCGGTTTCCGTTCGTCCACTGCCGTGTTATCTGACCCCCTTGGCCAGCAGTCTCTAATACTCTCTTTGTACCACATGGCACGAATCTAACATTTTTTTCTTCCTCACCATTACTACTACGACAACAGAAGCTCCTTCGCATCATAGATTTTATTGCAATTATCCGAAGTAGCATGTTATTCTTTTTTGTGTTTCTGTGCCTGATCGAGAAAACGCCACAGATTATTCTTTCTATTTTCTCCTTAAGTTCCCTTCTTTCGGTAGAAACCGGACTCGGTAATCTTGAATGAATTTACACGATCAGTGGAATCATTTGAAATATTAAATGAAGCATCGCATAGAGAGAGTAAATAAATAGCATCATTTGATTACTGTGCAAACAAACTGAAAGATGTACACGCTACGAAATAAAAGCGGAAACAAAAATTCTGCCTTTCCGTAAATATTTAATGACGGCAATATTTTTATCATTACTTTCACAGTGGCAAAAGCATGGGAATGAAGGATTTGCTAAAACAATAAATTGGCTTGAATTCAATTACTATAATAGAAAGCATTGTTGCAAAATACGTTTGAAAAGAATTTCGAAGTGTTTATTAAGTTTGGGGAAAAGAGCGTATACCATTTAAATTCAGATCGGTGAAAAGAAAATTTCTGCTGTTTAAGAGGATATGTAAACCATCTTAGTGCAATACATATTTCAGAAGTTATTGGCGAAAAAGTGAGAAAAAAAGCGCCGAATTGTTTTTAATTAAATGTTTTAAGAAGTAATATATTTTGAAAATTGAATAAAATACTATTGTGTGATCAAGAAATGACCCAGAATGCCATACTCAAATTTTATCTGGTTGCTATTAATTGATTAGGAAGACTTCTTGTGACAGATAGACCGGTAAAACCATCTTTTCTTCTTTCTAGGTAATCTCCCTTCTATAGGAACCGTAATAAGTAACCTTGAAAGACTTAACACGCTCATAAGGATCAATTGAAAAGCTTAAAGCTTTCGTTTAATTTTCAAATTAAACAAAGCATCTCCTGATTATTTAGTAAGTGGATTATTCTGCAACCTTATTAAAGAGGTATACGTCACGACATAAAACCGGGCATGAAAAATCTGCCTCGAAAATAAAAATGTCCAAAGAAAACCATATTTTTTTATTAACTTTAACAGTGGCAAATGCGCGTGAATGAAGAATTTGAGAAACGGTAAAGTGGCTGGAATTTAATTTTATAAGAATAGAAAGTATAGTTAAAAATTGCGTTATAAATAATTTTTTAAACGTTAATTACAATTAGCACCGCAATGGAATAAGTATTATTTCAAAGGTGATTTTTTGCTATTTATGATGGTATAAAAATACTATTCGTGCAATTAATATTTCAGAAGTTATTGGTAAAAAAGTCTAATAATTAGGCTTAAAACGCCTTAATTTTCATTGTTTAATTAAATATCTTAAGAACTAGTTAATTCTGAAAGTTCAAAATAGCACATTTGACCTAGAAATGTGCTCTAGAATGTCGTGTGTAAATTTCAAGTCGCTACCGTTCTTCGTTTAGAAGGAGTTTTTGTGAAGGACAGACAGACAGATGTATGTTCTGTTTTATATTATAAATTAAATTTTTTTTGAGAAATCAAACATTTCCACTTTCCAAACTATGTTTGTGCTAAATTTGGCTGCTCTAGGTCCAATGGTCTTCTCTATAGACCGAACGAAAACAGTTACACACGCATCATATCCTCTGTTATTAGCAGTGGAGATTTCTTTGCAAACAGTTTCGAAATAAAGGATTGAAGTATTTTGTTTTAACTTATCTGTGAAATATCAAATACTGATATCTGTTTATAAAATGAGTCTCTTAAACGGAAATAAAAACCAACAGTATCAGCCAGAACTGATATCCAATACGATAAAGTCTGGACAAAATATAGTTATCTTTCTTATTTATTTTAATTTACTTTTACTTCTGTGTTCATTACAAAAATTTTTGATTACATTGAAAGTGAATAAAAAAGTTGATAGAAATTTTTAAAACTTGCGGGTTGTTTTCTTTTCTTTTTTTACGTTTTGTGAGGAAGTTTTGTTGAAGTCCGGATGATTATTTTTATGCTATCCCTATTTATAAGTTATTAGTAAGTTATCCCTATTCAAAGCATAGTTGAGAAAGAAATTGGTAGTCGTAAGCATGCAAATTAACAGCAGAATATGATAGGTGATCTACCCCTAATATGTACATAACACTATTCTCTTTGCATGATAATGCGTTGAAGTCATGATGCGTATTAGTTATGAATTATAAATGATATAAGCAAGTACAGATAAACGTGCAATATGCACCAACAATTGTAATAAATACGTATTTAGATCATGTATTTAAGTTAAGGAATTGAATATCTAAAAAGACGAAAAATAAGAATTGAATATCTAAAAAGACAAAAAATAATAATTGAATATCTAAAAAGACAAAAAATAAGGATTGAATATCTAAAAACACAAAAAAATAAGGATTGAATATCTAAAAAGACAAAAAAATAAGGATCGATATCTAAAGACAAAAGTAAGAAATAAAGAAATAAGGAGAATATCACAAAAGAAATAAGGATTAATATAAAAGCAAAAATAGATTGAATATCTAAAAGAAATAAAGGATTGAATATCTAAAAAGACAAAAAAATAAGGATTGAATATCTAAAAAGACAAAAAAGAATAAAAGCAATTTAATTGGTGCGCGCACGTGCAGCATCATCCAAGAAAATTGTGAAGTACAAAATAAAAATAAATACTAATAGAGGGAATATTTAATTTTGGAAGAGTTAAAAATACAAAAATAATAGCAGACAACGATAAGAAATAAGAATCCGGTGGATGACGTCATCAGAGGCCATTCATCCATGCAGATTCAAAACTGGAATAGGTTCTCTGTAGAGGAAAAACACTTTAAAGACTGAATTTAATATTAATTTCTTCTAAGGCCTAAATCCATTCCGGAATACATTGGAAAGAAAAACATTTATCCACAGAAAAGAAAGCCTTATTTTCATACTTTGCTTAAAAGACTGTTTTTATTTTTGTCTGGTATTATTTTTGTATTTTTAAATCTTCCACAAATAAAATATTCCCTTTATTTGTATTTTTATTTATTTTGTAATTAAGTTAAAGTAGAGTAAGGAATTATAAGATAAGAAACTGCCATTTTTCCTGATTTATCATTTCCATTACATTTTCCCCTTTTTCTGCGTCATTCGTTTCTTCAAGTTCTGAAATGAAGATTAGACTACGGAGATTTGGTGTTGAAAATACCTGTTATTTTGTCTCTCTCAACGTTGATTCGACTTTACTGGGCTTTGGGCATAAATAACTTGTTCGAACCCACCTGTGACCTGTAAAATCAGGCTCTTTCTCTACATTACTGTGAAAACACTGTAAACCTCTAAATGAAATTAATTTCAAGCAAGAAATATTTTATTACATATCTTTTACAAAAATAGCTTGATAATATTTATACAGGATGTACATATATAAACATCCCAACTTTGCAAGTCTATTAAAGGAAAACAATGTTCAATCTTGTTGTTCATCGGAAATCAAAAATAACAGTTGAAAGTTTAAATTCAACACAGTTATAAGTGTTCAATATGAGCCCTTCTCCAGAAACACGAACGATATCAAAGCGGGGAATGACATCAAACATGCCGAGAAGAGTGTGGGATGAGTTATCGTACCGCCTTCGATATCTTTCGTGTTTCTGGAGGGGCTCTCATTCAACACATATAACTGTGTTGAATTTAAGCTTTCAACTGTTATTTTTGATTTCCGATGAACAACAAGGCAATACTTTGCTTTCTTTTATTAGCCCTGCAAAGTTGGGATATACATTTATGTACACACTGTATAATAAATATATACTATACTAGAAAATCACCCGTCATGGTATGACAGGTGCAAATTGCCTCTTTACTCGAGAGATTTTCCGTCAAATTTGACGTGTTTAAATAGATATTTATGAGAAAGAAATGTTTAACATTGATTGAAAACAAATATAATAAAAATATGTTTCATGACAGGAAATATATTTTTTATTTACATATTTCTTTATTCAAAAACCTTGGTAAACAGCAATCCGTGTGATGTATTTTTCGTTGTTTAACAATTTTCCTTTTTCTTCAGGTGTCTTTGTGTAAATTTTAACGTTGCCAAAAGATATTATCAAATTATATCATCACGATTGCAATTAATAATCAGATACATCGTGGCGTCCAAACTATATCATGCGCATGATATACCACTGACGTGATTTACTACTTTTTATTCAGAAACGGAAATTAATATGAAATATATAATTAATACAATTTAAAATTTCTCGCGAACTATTGATCATAGCGAGATACATTTTATATCAATCGATAGAAAATGTTATTTAACTATTTTAGAGCTATTAAATTTGAATTAGAACGACAATTACTTTTTAAAATTTAAAATTACTGAAATTTAGGTGCCCTAACAATGAAATAATGCTGTTTTAAGTCTTGCAGTGATATGGCACGAATTTTATTGTTGGTGACGTCAAAGCGTTACCGGATCAGTGAGAGACAGATCTGGGCTATTATATTAGTAATACTTTAGTGACGCGGGTTGTATCCTGCGTGGCAAAAAAGCATCGTTCGAAACGCCCTATAGGGCTGGCGATTGCACCAAGAGTGCAAAATTTGGCACTTATCGACTTTTTGGGTAGTAGGTGCTGAAACGCCCTACAGGAATGGCAATTTTACCAAGAGTGCCAAATTTTGCATTTATCGACTTTTTGTGTAGTAGATGCTCAAACGCCCTACAGGGATGGCGATTGCACCAAGAGTGCCAAATTTGGCATTTATCGATTTTTTTGGGTAGTAAGTGCTCACAAAGAAAGGGAAGAATTTTTATTTTAACATTTTTTTAAAAAATTAGCTTCAAGCATAGTTTTGCAACAATTATTTTGCTTTCTATAACCGCGTGCAATAAAATAGCGAAATTGTGAATAATGGATGTGAATATTTGAAACGCTTTCGCATGCTCTCATACCAATACACAAAAATAAGTAATATATTTTTATTATTAACTAGTGTTTTAAAATGTTTCAAAATATTTTGATTTTAACGTAGGACTACGTTCCTCCCATTGGGGTCTCAGGAAGGAATTTGATTCACACACCAAAACGCCACAAAACATGGTATGGGAGATCCTCTATATCTCAGTAACTACAAATTTTAAAAACATAACTAATGTCCTATTTTAGAGATAAAGAGAAACACAGAAGTTACAAAAAAAATTGAAAATCAGAATTGTAGTTCAGCGACTACTGAGTCGCAATGTTGGGCAAACATATTTATGAATTGGTGACGCGATCCTCTATATCTCGGTAACTACATAAGTTAAAAACATAACTAATGTCTTGTTTTAGAGATAAAGGGAAACAACAGAAGTCACAAAAAAAATTGACAATCAGAGTTGTAGTTCAGCGACTACTGAGTCGCAATGTTGGGCAAAAATATTTATGTATCGGTGACGCGATCCTCTATATCTCGGTAACTACATATGTTGAAAACATAACTAACGTCTTATTTTAGAGATAAAAGGAAGTAACAAAAGTTACAAAAGAGGTTACTTAAATTTAAAAGCTTACGAGAAACAAAAGAGTCACGCGAGTAAAGTAGACCTACGCCTTTAATGTCAGCGGCTGTTTGAAAAGGCAGCCTCACGTCATTTTTTGTTTTGTTTTTAGGCTGGCACTCTTTCTGTAAATGGCTTGATATAAAAATTATTACGCACAGAATACAACGGCTGTTGCAATCAAGACAGACGAATCAAGCCCAAAACATTATCATGCAAAGTAGAAAAAATTTTGGACTAGTGGTTCGAATCTGCTTTAATCCTCTCATAACGAGCGAGGCGGTCCCGGGTATTTCCTCCTAACAGCGAGGAAGGCCAGTCTGAGGCGGTTGGGTTCTTTTAAGGGAGGTGAGGTTCTAATATCACTTCGGAGATAAGCGCAGTTGGAGGTCCAATTATCCTTGAAAACCGCAGCCCGTTTCCGAGCGCCTTAAGGGAAGGTTATAGCACGGGGTGGGGTAATGACCACCCTTGTTAGGAGAGTCCAATTCATGTCCCATTCTCCCAAGAAGATCCGGTTTTATAGAGTCCAGAAGAAAAAAGTCAGCTCGGAATTAAAGAGTTAATTTTAACAGTTTCTAATTAATTCACTTAGAAACGTCTAATTTTCCATGACATAAATGTGATCAGGCATTTTTTCATATTTTGTATAATTGTTTCAGAAGAATTTCAAAGCAAATATTGAAATCGGAATATTGTAGAATGAATAAAAATAAACTACATTCGTATTTCTTTTCAGATGCATTGGCGTTTTATATATCATTTTCTTTTATATTATGTGGTTATCAGAGTTTTGTTTTGATTTGAATTAAATGAAAAGTAATATTTACATTAAAATGATTTTCAACCATATCTATGAATAAGACTAAAATAAAACTTCTATTTTAATTATTAATTATCTTTGAAAATGGGACATTTATCAAAATAAGTTTTTCATTTGAATTTATAAAATTTGTTATTTTCGGAAATACATATACATTTATACGATTCTCTTTTTTAATATAAATCTTTTTAATTGAATTAATTAAAACAAAGAGTTTACTTTTTAAATTTGTTGGCTTAATTATTATTCAAACAACACATTATTCCGATAACATTTGTAAAGCCGAATTATTTTTTATTCACAATATTTTTTACCATAGGATTTTTCAAATTTCTTATCTTTGTGCTATTATCAAACCCTCAAAATTTTTTTAAACTATTTTAAGAAGATTGGAACCTATTTCTTGCTTAAATATTTATACATAAGATAACATTATTATTTATTTTCGATAATTCTTATCGAAATGCTTCAAAAAGGCAAGGTTTCCGACTGAAAAATATCCTTTCAATTTTTAGAAGTGTAAATTCCCCTATCATATAATATAATATTTATAATGTTTATTATCTAATTAAAACTAACAAATAAGTTACAAACACACATATATAATTACTAGGAAATTTGTTTATGTTTTATGAAAATCGTTTCTTGTGCTTTTGAAAATATAAAACCATTTTATACAAATTTCTCTGAGTATAAACTACGCAAAAGATTTTGCGTTAAACGTAGATCCAGCGTACCGTATAGAAATGGCCATGCCGGGTTCTTTACGCACAAAGGTTTAGGCGTCAGATAGAATGTATTACTTTCATATACGAAATAATATGTTATAACTTTAAAAAATGATATTTTCATTATTCATGTTCTCTTGACAAATTAAGAGATTTGAATTCAGCTTTAAATGAAGGATTCTTTTTTTCAGTTGAGAATTTTATAGAAAAATTGTGTAAGGAACTTAGAGAATTAAAACTTGCTTTTACATATTTTCAATTGAAATTTTTATTAAAATGAATTAAAATTACTATAAATGCTTAATTAGTATTTATTTTATTAAAAACATGTTTTCTTGATGTTGGAATATGTTAAATAAATTATTTTATTATCGATTGTATAATTTGCAATGATTGAGTAATTTATTATTCTATCTTTCAGAATAATTTTTAATTAGTGAATAAGTGATGGAGATAATATTCAGTGTTCCATGTAAGGCTAAATTGCTAAGCAGTGGGATTTCATTTTAAGTATAAAGTAGTTTCATTCATATTTTTCTTTATACAAATATATTTTGTATAATGCAAAAAAATAAACAAATAAAATGCATTTCAAAATAAAAACTGGTAAATTTATATATTTTGTGCATAACAAGCTTATATTACGTTAAAAAATTATAAGACTATTTTTACTGCGTGTATTTATCACCATATTGATGTTTGTTATGATATGACTTATATTTATATAGAAAATGTAAGTAAATCACCAGGGACGTCTTAACACTTTTCAGCGCACTGGGTCCCCGTCTTTTGGCGCCCCGTGAGAACCGTAACTAGGAATTTGAGCTCCCATGCCCGATCAAAAATACCTACCTATTAACCAACTTAATATTCTTTAAGGGGACATACGACTCATAACCCTCGAAAAAATGGTGGAAAACTGTCAAATTCGATACATTATAACTAAATCTGATAATTTATTGTGATAAAGCGTGCAGCTGCCTACTTTACCAATGATGATGTTGATAATACCTACCTAATAACCAAATTAATATTCTTTAATATATCACGGCCACTATAGAGTGATGATTAAAGAACTAAATCAGATAATTTAATGCGGTAGAGCGTGCAGCTGCTACTTTAACATTGATGATGTTGATAATACCTATCTAATAAAAAAAATGATGTTCTTTAATATATCTCAGGCACTATAGAGTGATTAAAGAACTAAAGAACTAATCTGATAATTTAATGCGATAGAGCGTGCACCTGCTAACTTCAACATTGATGATGTTGATAATACCTACGTAATAAATAAATTGACATTCTTTAATATATCGCAGAGACTATATAGTGATTAAGGAACTAAATCTGATAATTTAATGCGATAGGCTACTTTAACATTGATGATGTTGAAAATTTCTAATACATGCATAATTTAGAATTTTCTCATTGTCCTTATACGAATATTTTTTGAACTGATAGACATGTAACATTGAAAACCAGTTTAAAGCTGTTAATCATTTAAAATTATTAAATAATATTATTATTTTTAAAAATTAAAATAAAATCGGTATAGAAAATTTTTAGGCGTCCCTAATGGATACTCAAAAAAAGAGAAAAAAAATTCTCAAAGAGATGCCGAAAAAAATGATACCTTACCTTACCAGATCCTTGCCTGTTGGCTACACGATGACATGAAGCCAGAGGAATCGAAATAAAAATACTAACCAAATAATTTGCAACGCCATTACAAATAGATAACCGCGAAAGCCCTCTGAGTGATTGTTGCTATGGCAATCATATTTTCCTCCTTATCCGGCACTTTATCTGGGAAGGCATAAAACACACGGGAAGTGATATATATTTGTTTAGTGGGCAGTGTTTTATACGAGGCATTTCCTCAGTGAACCTCTTTATCAGTGTTAAAGGAGACAAACGCACTCTGCGAATTTTTTTGCATCGTCTCTCGGTGTGACTTACTAATACAGATAGTTTCTAGTAAATAATTTATGGTCCATCTCCGTAATGTTAGAACTTTTCAGCCGACAGAATGTAGAATGCAATTCAAACCAATATTTGTAAAATATTTTAACTTCAACACCCAAATAAATTAAATTAATTTAAAGAATAAATTTCAGACTAAAACACATTTAAATTATATTCGAAAAACAAAAGTTGAGAAATAAAATTAAATGCTGAGAAATAAAAGGGGAGGTATATATATATTTTGTCTTGACTGTTTTTGAGCTTTTGTCTTGTGTTTATAAGTTTGTTTTGATATATATATATATATACATAAAATTATTTTAAAACCTTTTTAATTGCTACATAGAAGATTTTTAAAATATGGTAAAATATCATAAAGCAAATATTACTTGCGGAATATTGTTGTTACTTCGAAAATATGTCAAAGGAAAAAGCAAAAATAAATTTAAAAAATGACGGGAGGCTGTCTTTTCAAACAGCCGGTGATGTTAAAGCGTTGTACTACTTTACTCGCGTGACTCTTTGCTTTCTCGAAGTTTCTTGTAAATTTTTAAGTTTAAGCAAGTTTTTTTGTGACTTCTGTTGTTGCCCTTTATCTCTAAAATAAGACATTAGTTATGTTTTGAACATATGTAGTAGCGAAATATAGAAAATAGAGTCACCAATCCATGCGTATTTCTGAGCAGCATTGCGACCCAGTAGTCGCTGAACTACAATTCCGGTTTTCATTTTTTTGTAACATCTGTTGTTACCCTTGGCGCAGCATGGCCAAAAATGGCTCTTGCGCCAATAAAACATAAACCAACCAACCAACTGTTGTTACCCTTTCTCTCTAAAATAAGACATTAGTTATGTTCTTAACATATGTGTTTACCGATATATAGAGGACCTCCCATACAACGTTTTTGTGGCGATTTGGAGTGTGAATCAAATTCCTTCCTGAGACCCTAATGGGAGGAACGTAGTCCTACGATAAAATTGCAAATGACGACACTTTTACTTCAAAATAATATGAAGATTCTAGATAAAAACTGTTTAGGAGATGAGGAATACATATTGACTTGCTAGATAATCCATATAAGAAACAAAAGTATGCCGTCGTTTTAGCCTCAGAAATGACAATACATTAAATTTTGTACTTACTATCATCTTCCGGACCAGGGTTGTGACAGATAACCGAATAGACGGATAAAAGAAATCTTTTAATACATATGTACTTAGTAATGTGATTTCACTGCTGGTTTTGGATGAAAATGAAAATAGAATCCTCTAAAAGTGAATAATACGTCCATATTGCACGTAATATTCGCTACACAAGATTGCTAATTTTTGGAAAGGGAAGAACTAATTTTACAAAACGATCAATATGCGTTCTAATATAAGAGTAGTAATGTACAGAAATGATGGATTAGGTTTTTTAGAAGTTGATGGATAATTGAAACTGAAGGTTAAACGAGTGACAGTTAATTGAAGTTTCATTGTATATCAAAGAAAAATCAAAAATAAATTATAAAAAATTCAAAATGACGAAATTTGACATCAAAATTTATGATGGATAGTTGAAATTGACGGTTAAACGAGTGACAGTTAATCAAAGTTTTATTGTATATCAAAGAATAAGCAAAAATAAATATTAAAAAATTCAAAATGACGACACTTTGACTTCAAAATTTATGATGGATAATTGAAACTGACGG
>BGPR01007097.1:5523-19887 GCA_013235015.1 Araneus ventricosus | reverse complement strand
TCAAAATTTATGATGGATAATTGAAACTGACGGTTAAACGAGTGACAATTAATCGAAGTTTATTGTATATCAAAGAAAAAGCAAAAATAAATTTTAAAAAATTCAAAATGACGACACTTTGACTTCAAAATTTAGGATGAATAATTGAAACTGACGGTTAAACGAGTGACAATTAATCGAAGTTTTGTTGTATATCAAAGAAAAAGCAAAACTAAATTTTAAAAAATTCAAAATGACGACACTTTGACTTCAGAATTTAACTAATATGCAGATGAAAACTGTTTTGGAGGTAGGGACTGCATATTGTCTTGCTAGACAAATCAAAATAGAAAGAATTGAATGCGATTTTTTAGACTTGGGAATGAAAATGTCCTGCAACGAGAACTCTGTGCGTTAATCCGCTCACAAAGAGCGAGGCGGTTCCAGGCGGTCTAAAAATCTGCACTTAACAGCAATGAAAGCCGGTCTGAGGCGTATGGTTTCTTTTGAGCGGAGGTGAGGTTCTGAGATCGCTTAGGAGATAAGCGCTGTAGGGGGTCCAATTATCCTTGCCAACCACAACCCATTTCTGTGCGACTTAAGGAAAGGTTATATCAGGGAGTGGTGTGGTGGGGAAAATGACCACCCCGGTTGGGAGATTCCAATTCATGTCGTTTCTTCCCAAAAAGTCACGGTTTTAAAGGGTCTAGAAGTAAGAAATTCGCCTCGGGATTAAAGAGTTAATGGGTTGTGATATCAGTTAATTCTGCAATTGTGTTTCTTCTCATCGTTTTTCTTTTACTTCTTACTTTCCATACTCGTATACGAAGTATAGAAAAAGAAAAAAAAAATAACTACAAGGAATAATCCGGATTTTGAGCCGTTCAATAACCCGTTTACAATTATTGCTTTTATTAAAAAGAGATGTGATTGCACTTGGCATGTAATGCAGGAAAAATGTGTTGCGAACAATTTAAGCATTCGTCTTTAAGGGGAGTTGGAACCGTAAGTCCGCTAACCCTAACCCTGTTACTTCGATGTATCTTTTCTCAAAATCTGTTATAGATTCATGTTTGAAATTTTTTTATACAAGTAAATTTCATCTTTCTCATCATACTGAAATAATTTTTAAAAATTTAAAATTAATTTTTTTACAATTTTTTTTGTGTCAGAGCAAAAAATGAGAAATTGGCCATTTCGATGTACCTTTTCTCGAAATCTGATTTAGATACAAGTTTGAAACTTTTTATACAAGTCAAGTACACTTTTATCATTATACTGAAATGAACTTTTGGTTGATTTGTAATTTTTTTTTTACAAATTTAGAAAATACTTAATTAGACATAGTGAAATTTTACCCTATTTTGACACAAAAGAAATTTTAAAAAATAAAGTTTCGAATGTTTTTTTTAAAAACTCATTTTAGTATAATGACAAAGGTGTACTTTACTTCTATATAAAATTTCAAACATATATCTATAACAGATTTTCAGAAAAGATACATCGAAGTAACAGGGTTAGGGTTAACGGACTTAGGGTTCCAACTCCCCTTAAGAAAATCTCTGAGTTTCTATATGGAGCTCCATTTTATATTCAATGCATCGATCACTTCCTGTCAGCTTCTATTCAGTTTTTAGTTAAGTATCACAGTTTCATGTTAGTTTTCAAGTAAAAATCTATGGATGGGCAGTGGTCCCCAAACTTTTTCATTTCCGATCCCCTCACTTTGTGACCCACAGGGGTCGTGACTGCGTTTTTTCATGAAAAGCCTTATATCTGTTATTGTGAAATATTTTTCTTTGAAGTTAGCTACCCACAAAAATTGTCTGGGGTACGCGACTCACGGTTCGCGCACCCGTGTGCTAGGGTAGCTGTTCTCATCAATTGACAACAGTTTAAATTACGCTAAGAGTCTAGATAAATCCGAAAATAGACTGTTGCTTTAACACATAAAATTAGTATAAGAAACCAAATCCACTGGTCAAAATTTATTAATAAATATTCCACAATAAAGACATAGATTTTCAGGATTAACTTCGATGTGAACATAGTATATCTGCTAGATACGATTTCTAAGAGGAAAAAGTGGGGTAAAACCGGGCAGCTAAGACTCGAAGCCTTTTGAGCTAATCGATTCAACACAGAGCATGTAGAAATTGTATGTTATTAAAATATTCATTGTTTATAGGAATACGATATATATTTTCCAGAAAAGTCAGAGTTTCATCACTTGTTAATTAATGAACTTTTCTGTGAAAAAAGACAAACCACTCGGTTTTACCCCACTAGTGAAGTAAAACCAGGTGCACATGTTAGATTTATTTAAAATTAAGAAAACTAGATTTTCAGTGGAAAAATATCAGACATTTTTATTTTATATGCAATTTTAGAATATTATTTCCAAAAATCACATCTAAAGAAGTTGTCTTCTCTCCTCAGCGCCACTGCTTCTGTCTGTATAATATTTTAAAATATTTTTTACAAAATTCACATCTAAAGAAGTTGTCTTCTCTCCTCAGCGCCACTGCTTCTGTCTGTATAATATTTTAAAATATTTTTTACAAAATTCACATCTAAAGAAGTTGTCTTCTCTCCTCAGCGCCACTGCTTCTGTCTGTATAATATTTTAGAATATTATTTCCAAAAATCACATCTAAAGAAGTTGTCTTCTCTCCTCAGCGCCACTGCTTCTGTCTGTATAATATTTTGAACTATATTTTCTTAAATATATAGAAACGATGTGTGCGCACAAAATTAATTAATACCAATGCACGTGTGTTTAAACACCGCAATCAAAACAACGAAAAATTAAAAATATTTTGAAACACTAACTGAAATAATATAAAAATCAGTAGGGATTTAAGTTTGTTTTCATTGAAAAGCTATTTTTTTATTTCAAAGTGGAAAAAAATTGGTTATTTCGTGATAATATGTTCCGAAGTTACTGAAAATAATAAATATAAAAAAACCTTAAAAAAACGCTTTTACCAATGCATTACAAAATAAAAATAATAATTTTTCTCAAAAATCTGGGGGTCAAAACAAAAATCGTAAAAGCGTGAGACGCTGAAAACAATGGGAGAAAGATATAAAACCAGCGCCTCACGCTTTTACGATTTTTGTTTTGATCTCCAGATTTTTGAGAAACTTTTTTTGTCCTTTTTTAATGCATTGGTAAAAACGTTTTCCTGTAAGTTTTTTTATATTTAATATTTTCTACTTTTTAGTTTTTAATTTATGTCGTAATTCAGCATTACAAATATTTGGCTATTTTAGAATCAATTTTTCATGAACTAATTCCAACAATTATTTTATTAAAAAGAGCTCTAAAATTACTGAAATATTGAATTGTCATCAAAACCCAATGAATATACAAAATCAGAACTCTGGTGCATTAAGAAGTGAGTGAAAAATCGATCACAAAATTCTGACATTACAAAAAATATTTCGAACTTAAATCCATTTTCCTTCAACTAATTCCAGTAATAATTTCTTTAAAAAGGATCTATAATAGGATATACTTATTTTTATTTTGATTGAATCATTTAAATTACTGTGTAAAGCCTTTTAATTCTCAAAAATATTATAGATGGCGCCCCATAAATCCACCGAGTGTAAAAGTAATTTTGCAAATTTTTAGAACAAAATTTATAATTGAGAGCTCTGAAATTATTAAAATATTGCATTTTCGTCAAGACCAAATAAATATACAAAATTTCAGAATCTAGTGCATTAAGAAGTGAGTGAAAAATCGATCACAAAATTCCAACCTTACATACAAACATGAAACATTTCGAACTTAGCAAAAACGTTTAAAAACCATTACATTTCGATTGATTTTTATTAAAATACTTGCTAGAATTTAAAAAACTCCTTTCTTAGCCTACTAACTTAAAAGTTACTACGTGCCCAATTTGATTCCTCTTGGTACTTATACAGTAAAATAAGTTAGTATAACTAAAAAGCTCATTTTTTATTTCGAAGTGGAGAAAAAATGTTTTTGTGCGATAATATGCTCCGAAGTTATTAAGGAAATCATTAATTAATCATTTCAATTAATTTTTAAGGGGACATACGACTGTTAAGCCTCGAAAATTTTCAATTTTATGAAAAAAATATATATTATTTCTCTGTCTTTTTCTAAACAATTTTAAACAATCCGCTTTAAAAAATTACCATAATTATGAAAGTTAAGAAGGAAAATATATCAGCTATTCAACGTAAATATTGAATATGACCATATTTCTAAAGCCCTATATATCAAAATGTGTTTTTTTCATATTGCGCACACGATATCTCAAGAAATATTGAATAATTTTACATAAAATTTATATTGTTACAGTCATCGAAAGTCACTTCCCAGCAATGCAGGTCTTATGGTTGGGAAGAGGGTTTTACAAGGTGAAGCATAGAGTGACCTCAGCGACTCTCGTGGCACGCATGACCTTGGCGACAAACTTGGCGGCCATTTTGGCGACTTGGCGACAAATTTGGCGACCTTGGCGACAAATAGATTATTCTCGAAAATGCAATCCTTTTCTCGATATTTCTATTAGGGGCCGAGATCTAGGATTTTCATGAAAATTCTATGTGACGTCACGGCCTAACGGGGAGAGTATATAAGACCGCGTTTGGACGACAGCAGCGTCTTGATCGACTGGTGACTTCACTGTGAAGCGCGAACGTCTTCGGAGTTCTATCTGCTGTGTGAGCTAATCAGCTGAGCTGTTATTGTCGTGACCAGTTATTGGCTGACTGTTTGTGCTGTTAGATAGTTGCTGACTGAACTGTCATTACCTGTGAATTGTTGTCTATTTACATTGGTAATCTGTGCAAGGACTATTGTTTCCTGTACCTGTGTTACGGGTTTTCCGGCATATTTGTAAATAAACCTTCATTCTCCATTATCCTGCGTGTTGGACTGTTTACACCATACACCCACGGTAAGATTTTGTGCAACAATATTGACTATGTATTGCGCTATGTTCTACAAATTGAACCACATTTTTGTACATATTTACTCCAAAGAAGATTTTGGGGGGTTAGAAGAGTTGAAATTTTAACAATGTTTAAAATTTTTATTTTAAATTGTATTTAAAATAGAAATTAATTTTAAATGTTAATAAATTAAGGTTCAGTTCTTAAACAGACTATTTGGATTACTTAGATACAAAAAATATTGTGTTTAGACAAATATTTTATCCGCGCAAGGTGACTATCTCATTTTTTCTCCAAAAATTATACCCATATTTATAACTCTCTCAAAAAATACATACCAATATAAAGGTTTGAAAATGTGTGTACTATAAGAGAAAGAACAGATAGTTTTCCAGGAAAAAAATGTGTGTTTGTGAGTTGCATTATTTCACAGATATAATGTATCGAATTTGACAATTTCCCCTTATTTTTTCGAGGTTTTAGAGTCGTATTTCCCCTTAATATTTTGTTTCACCCTTTCTCAGTTAGAACAGACTAAGCAAGAAGTTACTACGTGCCGAATTTTGTTGATCCATGTTCAAATTTAAGGCCTAATAAAATTATCACGGTACAAAAATTTGATTTTGAGACTTGACCGTGGCTCAATATTAGGAGGTCTATCGCAAAAAAACCTTGTTTTGTTCAAAATTGGGAGGTTAATATACTTAAACTGAAGCCCAGCTGTAATTAAACATAAACTTCAAAAAATGACGTGACAATTAGCATCAGCAAACAGAAAATTTTTGATGGTTAATTATTTGGATTAAAAATTATAAAAGTTCGAGTAAATTTACAACCAGAAAGCAACGACGTTCCGAAATTATAACTCCAATGCAGCGTCAATTAAAAATGTAATGCAAAATCAACTCTGACCACTCAAATTTAGTGACATAGTTGAGTTATAGTAGAGACAATTAACAAAACAAAAATCTATTCTGAGTTTGACATAATATAAAAGTAGTAACGAAGTTGTTTATGTTTTCGAAAATTTTTAATTTTTATGTTTATGTGTGTTAACGTTTATGTTTATGCGTTTAAAAGCCGTGTCTTCTTAATTCACAAGTCCAACTGTCATAATGTAGGTAACTTCTATCACACACATAAATCAACTCATTAATGCCTAGCGTCCATTTTGAGGGACGCATCTAAAAATGCATAATAAATTCACAGGAATTATTTTTCGACATGTGAACGTCTTTCTGCTCTTTACAGTGATAGTCAGTCCAACATTCTTGTGTGACAAAATACCGTCAGATTTAGTCGCTAATAATGCGACTAATAATGAGAAAAGAATGGTTGATCCCGCAACTTATAGATCATATTTGTACAAGTTTCTCGCATAGTATTTGCTTTCACAGTGACGCCATCGTAACGCGAAGTTGGTCAACTTTAGCTATGGGCCCTAGAAATAACGATTTCAGATATCTATTTTAAGAAAATGAAAATGACACAAATGCAAATATGAATCAAATTTCACATATAAGATATTTATTTATTTCCTAATTTTCAATATCCAAAAGGATATTACAAGTCATATTTAATTTAATATTGTCTATAATTCCTCTCGATATATTGCATATATCTTTTTGAATATTAACAGAATACATAGAGAATCAAATAAAACCATACGTTTTTTTATTCTCAAAATAGCGAACTTAAAAATATTTGAATATTTCTGACACCATATTTATAATCGATAATCGAAGGAAAATCATGTTTTGTAAAAAGAAAATTTTGTTCTTATTTAAAATTCTCAGCAAACCATATTTTTTCCATATTAAGTTGGGTAACTATTTGAGACTATTTTTACCACTTTAATTCTTGTCTCTAATATCTGGTTTTTATATATATCTGTCGTTTGTGGTACCTTCCGTAGACTGTGCTGTGTAAAAGAAGTAGAATCTCTCATGCACGGTCTCAGTCTATATTTTCTGAATTTATTTTCCATGTCTTTGCGTCCAACTTTCTGATACTTCTACTAAATATATTGAGAGCAATTCCTTCCTCAGATTCAAGGACAAATGTACCATATAGCAGGCTCCTTGTTTCCATTTACGGATTCTGACCACACATTTCTGCGAATATATTTCATTGGAAATTTCAGTGATCAAGTAAATCCATACACACACACGAACACTGCCTTTTATATATATAGATATATAATTTTAAATAAACACAATAATTGATATCAAATTTTCAATTGTGTTCATGTAATCTATATGAATTCTCAAATCTAGCAATAGCAAAGCATTGCCGGGTTCAGCGAGTTGTTATATAAAATGTATGCGTACTGTCGACAGAGTTCAAGACAATTGACCCAAAATACATGAATAATATATTTTTTTTAGCAATTTAACATTTAGTTGAAACTCACTACGCTTAAGACTAGTTCAATCTAAGAAAATTATCTCTATTTCTTGACTCCAGCGTTAACTCTAGTTCTAATCAAAAACTCTTACTTTAATTCTTAAAGGTGTGTGTAATATTTTAGGCTTCGTATGAATTATCCAGGTTTCTGTTATTCAACAGCATTTATTTCTTATTTGAATTATCTGTGATATTTTTTGCAATCTTGAAAGTATACCACTTTATATTATGTCTATAAGATTTCATTTATATTTATACATACAGTGTTAGCGGCTTCTAGCGAGCGGTAGTGAGTTACAGAAATACTATCTGTACAATTACTTCTTCTCGCCTTTTGATATGAAAACGTCTGTCCCTTCGCTACAGTGATAGTCGGTCGAACTTTCTTGTGAGACAAAATGCAGTCAAATTTGAATCGCTAATAACTACAAGACTAATAACGCGAAACGAATGTTTGACCCAAAACGGATTCATCATATCTGTAAGAGTTTGTCGCATAGTATTTGTTTTGCCTGTGACGTCATCGTACCAGTGTAGGTGCATGCGCGTGATTGTTATGAATTATCTTTATGTAAGGTTATAAAAAGTGTAGCGCGGAAACGCGTTAAGCTAGGAGTTTGATTCTGGTGTGATTTTAAAAAGCTTGAGGAGTATTACCAGGGCCCGAAGTGAGACAATAAAAATATCTATCAGACTTCTTCTTGATTACGGGACACCTCGCCCCTGGTCCCGGAGACGAGTCCATTGTCAGGATAGTGCTGAGGGCCCGTGAGATGTTCTCGTACTATTTTTTCTTTATATATATACATATATACACTTTCTCGTACATAGATACTTCCATCCGGAGGGTCACCAAAATGTGCAAGACATTTTAGATGACGTGCTTTCATGCTGCCGCAGACTTGGTCGGCTCTAAATTCTAACAGAAATTGACAAGCAGAAAAAAAAGAGGAAAAAAAACAGGACTAAACCTGTGGAACGAGGTTATTAACCTCCTGATAAATAGAAAGAAGGAGACCTAAATTTTCCTCTCTGTTTAAAATTGTGGACAGAGTGTCTTTATCATAAATTAGTTTTTTTGCATACTTTTCCGTGAATGGGCAATTCACTACGTAGTGTAAAGTATCTCCCACGGCGCCACAAGGGCATTTGATGTTCAAGCTCCTCCCAAACCGTACAAAGTACGCTGGGAATCTACCGTGTCCACTCAAAAATTGTACAATAAAATGACTAAATTTTTTCGTATGAATTGAAACCGCCGGTATTATTTTTTCTGTATGTCTGCCTTTTTTTGTTGCGGACGAAGCCCAACGCTCTTGCCAAATCTGAATTTTCACATTGGAAATTGCATTTTTTAATTGTTTAAAGGATTTCTTTGGAATTTTTTCAATGTTAGGTCTCGTTGTAGCTTTTTTAGCATAACTATCAGCTGTTTCATTCCCCTGAATTCCAGTGTGAGCTGGAATCCAGTGGAGTGTAATGGATTTTTCTTTGCTCATTTCTAAGATGTCGTTTTTAATTGCAAGAATGTCTTGTTTACTTGTTTTAAAAGTGTTGAGTGCTTCAAGCACCGAAAGAGAGTCTGTGTATAAGTTGATTTTATTCCATGGTCCAATGGTGGAAATGAATTCTAGGGCCATTTGTATTCCTGTGACCTCCGCCTGGTACACTGTGGCAAAATCTGACAACCTAATTGTTCTATTGAAAATCTCTGCGTTATAATAGAATACAACTATAGCTGCACCAACTTGATCGTTAATCTTTGATCCGTCTGTATAGATCTCAATCTCTTCCCCGGAAGGTTTGTGTTTATCGTAAGTAATTGAAATATTATCCGCTGGATGGATATTATGCCTGGTTTCGTAATCTTCCCATTTAAAAATTTTTGATCCGAACTTTATGTCGTTATTTATTGTCGTGAGTAAGAATTTGCCAAAAACTCCCTTTGCCTTAATGTCTAACGGTACAATTCCCGCGATAACTTGTAAAGCTTCCGTAGAAATTGTACGGTATGCTTTGATTATTTTTATAAGTGGTCTACACTGTAGACTATTTAGGGAATCCCTGATCTTTTTTAGTTTTAATCTATTGTCCCATGCTCCTACTCCAAAAAGAAGGTAAGGCTCTATAGCTCCATAATATATCTTTCTGAAAAGACCCGAACGCTTAGAATAGAATTTATTAGCTACTGTTGAAAGTTTGTAGGTTAATGAATCCGTTTTGTCTCTGAGTGCTTTAAAATGTTTGGTGAAAGTGAGACAGCAGTCCCAAGTCACACCGAGGTATTTTATGTTATTTACAACTTGTATTGTATGATTATTAATTGAAATAATGGGAGGGTTTCTGAGATTAAGTCTTCCCCCAAAAGTAATAGGCATTTAAAATGTTTTTTGTATATTAAAGGAAAGTTTATGTTCTGCACCCCAGACAAGTAATTTTTCGAGAATTGCGTTTCCCTTTTTTTCGATTTCCTCTTTATCCTTGCCTCTAATTACAACAATTATGTCGTCGGCATAGGCTTGAATGTGACTTCCCTGTGGTAGGGGTAAATCAAGGGCAGTGTCCATAACAAGGTTCCAAAAGAGAGGCCCGCTACACGAACCTTGCGGGACCCCTCTCTGGTTATCAAAATTCCATACTTCCTCATCCTGAAAGTAATGTATTGATCTATTTGTGAAATAGTTTCTCACCAAATTAAAATTATTCTGAGGGCAATTTGCCTGTGTAAGTTGAAATAAGATGCTTGTGCGCCAGACTGAGTCAAACGCACCTTGTACGTCTAAAGATAAAATTGTAGCTGGTACACGCTCTTGTAATGCTATATTTATGGCCTGCCATAAGCGGAAGTTTGCAGTCTCGCAAGATCTGCCATTTCGAAAACCATGCTGTTGTTTATGTAATTTGTTATTTTTATGGAGCAAGTGGGTTATCCTAAAGACTAAAAGCTTGTCTAAAATTTTTCCCAGATAATAAACAAATTGGGCGATACGCATTAGGCAAAGATGGGTCTTTGCCAGGTTTGTTAAAAATTATAAGTTTTCCTTTCTTCCAAGTTTCTGGAAAAATTCCCAATTCCAGACATTTATTGTATGTGTAATGCAATATGTCTGGATTCATGTCATGAAGTTCCTTGATGATTTCTATAGAGATGCCATCAATCCCAGGCGCCTTCTTCTTTTTCATCGTTGAAATAGCAATTTCTTGCTTCGTAAACTGTTTATCCAGGATCGTACTAGAGTAAGTATTTACTGTTTCACGTTTTTTCCGTTGTACATGAGTCTCCTGCGTTGAATCATCAGTGGGAAACAATGCCTGAACAATTGTTTGAATAGTTTTTTCTATAGTATTTGTGAATTGTCCATTGCTGGTTTTCACAATATCTATCAGACTATGTGTAAAAAGCGGTATTAAATTGAAAATTTTAAACACCCCAAGTTTTTTGATTATAATATCAAAGTTTTCTTTCGAATTCTACGAAACTTACAGAATACTTGACATTCTTGACATACTTGACAGATAAATCACAAGCTACCACAGACCCTTTAAAAATGCGATAAACTTGCGATTTATATATTTTGTAACCATTATACTACCCTGTGCAAATATTGTATTAAAGATATTGATAATTAAATTACATATTAATACGAAATACCTGTTTTATAATTTTATCCAGATGTTTTCACGAGAAAACTACGGTGAGGACCTGAATTGCGCCTTTCTTATGTTTTCACAACATACCTTCTGGAAAAGTTATTCTTAATTGCTCGAAAGCAGGTTTTATTTATTTTATATTGCAATGTCATGAATAAAAGGGTATGTCCTTTCAGTTATTTATCAATTAATAATCTTTCTTTTAACAAATATATGCACGTAAACACAATTGTAAGAAAATGCTTATTTTTGGAATTTCCTATAATTTTAGATTTGAAAGATTTTTTTTTTTTTATTTCTGCATTAGTAGGAGTTTTTTTTATACAGAGATGCTATGCGTAGGAGGGTATAAATATGTTTTTTTCAGTCAGGATCTATTTTTAATGCTTTTCCAGATTATTTTACGACATGTAATATTAGTATACAAAATATAATTGAAAAAATGCGACTTTAGCATTATAGATATTCTCACTGATTGTCACTGTGTGAATATTTTTTGAAATGATGAACATGTTAATATAACATTACAAAATCGATGGCTTCCTAGTTACAAACCCTAATCAAATCTTTACTTCGAACATATTTAAAATTGCAATTAAGTAAATTTTGTTTCAAAATTAAAAATGAAATAAGCAGATAACTTCTCTGGATCAATGGCGCTCTTGAGCTAAAACCCAATAAATCCATTGGATGCTTAAAAAAATATGCTGAAAATTTTCACTAAATCGTCGCTTAGCAAGCAATAGCACTAATCTCATTAAAAAAAAAATAACTAGGAAGAAATGACTCAATTTTTCACAAGCAATAACGAAAATTTCTGATTTTTTTTAACATCTAATATTCACATAAGACCACATGTTTGTACAAGATGTGAAAAAAAACAGAAATATTCGTTAACAGTGGCAAAGATCGAGTCTATTTTCCGCTTTGAAATTTAAAAAAATCATAAAGATAGTGTTGCTAGTTGAGGTCGAAATTTTAAACGAGAATATCATTTTCAATTATGTAAAGTAAAATAGTTTCCAATTATGTAAAGTAAGTTTCCAATTATGTAAAGTGAAATAGTTTCCAATTTCAGTAAAGTAAAATAGTTTCCAATTATGTAAAGTAAAATAGTTTCCAATTATGTAAAGTAAAATAGTTTCAATTATGCAAAATAAAATAGTTTCCAATTATGTAAAGAAAAATAGTTTGTTCCCAACTTTCCGTTTATCCGGAGAAAGCGATTCAGGTCAAACTGCTCGTAACGAGTATTGAACTCTTTCAAGAAATCTGGAAAAGGCTGTCGGCGCCACAGGATTATTTGCCAAAGAATAGTAAAAATTAAGACATGTGGAAAAAAAATCAGTAACATTCGTTAACAGTTGAGAAAATCGTGTCTATTTTTCCGCTTTGAAATTAAAAAAAAAAAATCAGCTAGATAGTGTTGCTTGTTAAGAGACGAATTATTACACGAAAATATCATTTCTAATTATGTAAAGTAAAATAGCCGCCAATTATGTAAAGTAAAATAGTTTCCAATTATATAAAGTAAAATATTTTCCAATTATGTAAAGTAAAATGGTTTCCAATTATATAAAGTAAAATAGTTTCCAATTATGTAAAGTAAAATGGTTTCCAATTATATAAAATAAAATAGTTTCCAATTATGTAAAGAAAAATAGTTTCAATTATGCAAATTAAAATAGTTTCCAATTATGTAAAGTAAAATAGATTCCGCACAACTTTCTGTTTATCCGGAGAAAGTGATTCAGGTCAAACTGTTAGTAACGAGTCTTGAAGTCTTTCAAGAAATCTGGAGAAGGCTGTCGGAGCCACAGAATTATTTGCCAAAGAATCGCAAAAATTAAGACATGTGAGAAAAACAGTAATATTCGTTAACAGTTGCGAAAATCGAGTCTATTTTTCCGCTTTGAAGTTTAAAAAAATTCAGATAGATAGTGTTGCTTGTTAAGCCACAAAATATTACATGAAAATATCATTTCCAATTATGTAAAGTAAAACAGATTCTGCCCAACTTTCAGTTTATCCGGAGAAAGCGATTCAGGTCAAACTGTTCGTAACGAGTCCTGGACTCTTTCAAGAAATCTGGAAAAGTCTGACGGCGCCACAGGATTATTTGCCAAAGAATCGTAAAAATTCCATTTTGCACTGATAAGCGACACCCCTTATCTCCCTTCGGAAAGAAATTGTTCTCGGATTTCAGAATGATAAATAGGATTCAAGTTTCCTGAGACCCAAATTTACGACCAACTCTTGTATCGGACCGGTTGTTTATGAGCAATTGTAAGGAAATGACGCTTCGCATGATTACGGACACACTCAAAGTTTAATTTGGGAGATAAGGTTGGCCTCTTTTGAAACGAGGAGTCTGTTTGTCAATGAAGTTTGGAGTTTAAAATTCTGATTCTTTTCGTTTTTCGTTACTTAGTAAATTATGAGAATGACATGCGAGTAAGCCTTGGCAAATTACATATAAGAAAGCAATATGCTGGGAGAAAGATTCTACTTCGCTGAGGTTATTTTTGTATAACAATTTCGAACTTTCTTGTTCCCAGTTAAAGGTATTCGTGTTAAGAAATTTTTAAACAAATACCAATATATTGGATAAATTATGTAGCAGTCGAGAATGTATTTCAATAATACATTATTATTAATTTTAAGTATTATTTAGTCTATTATTATTGAAATTTAATTATTTGTTAATATCTTATTATTCAGTTAATAATGAATTAACATTTGGAGAATTCAAAGGTAAAGCGGTAAAGTTCATGGCATTCATTTCTGAGAAATTATCTCAAAGTTTATCTGATCAACATCTCATAAGCAAATAAGACACGTAAATCATAAATAATAAAATTAAAATAAAATAAGACACCATCAAAGCTTCTGGAGCGCTCAAAATGCAGCCAGCAACCAAGAAAACATTGAGAATACAAAAAAACTCCTAACGAAATGAAAATTCTTTAGAAATTAATATTGAACAATGAATAAGTTTAAAGAATTCACCAAATGAACTTCATCAAGGCGTCACTCATCTGAGAGGATTCAAAATAACAACAGGAATGCTTTTCTGTATGAGATTCC
Organism: Araneus ventricosus; assembly: GCA_013235015.1. Lineage (NCBI taxonomy): Eukaryota > Metazoa > Arthropoda > Arachnida > Araneae > Araneidae > Araneus > Araneus ventricosus. The sequence goes on along the minus strand of BGPR01007097.1, from coordinate 5,826 downwards.
GACAAAAATCAAGAAAAATTCACCAAGAATTTCATTGCAATATCATTCTAATTGTTTTTAGTGCATGGTGTATGTGAATTGAACTATGGACTTTAATCATTATTACACATAAAATATAACATTTCTACACTACTGTGGCAGTTTTAGTGTAAAAATAGCAAGAACTTGCTTCATCTTAACTCTGAACCCTCCATTTATCAGTGTTGAAACTTAATTAATTCGTTTTCCTAATACACTTCCTTTAAAAATTCATTCTACACTCTTTTCTGTAATATCATTCTAATTGTTTTTACTGCATGGTGG
>BGPR01007096.1:51445-61592 GCA_013235015.1 Araneus ventricosus | reverse complement strand
TGTGGTTCCAGGCATTTGAAACTGTCTCTTATACAAAACAATTTAGCCCCTTATAAACACTGCTGTAATTTTTTTCACGGATTCTGTTCAAAGTAATATTTATTTTTAAAATATGGTGATATTTAACATTTTGGGTCTGTTGGTGTTCCCTTAATTTCTATCTAATTATGATGCTACAATTAGATTTCCAGAGGTTTCGACTCTCGTAGACACTGGCTTTATAACTGGTAAAAATATTTATTAGAACTTATTTTATGTTATTTTAACGCTTTTTAAGTTATTTAACGAATGGTCTAATATATTTCAGGACTTTTAAAGCCTTTTGCAATATAAAAAAATCGTATTGTTTCCCAATCGACTCTCTCGCATAATTCCAAATAAGAACATCCTTTATAATATGTGGCCAAAACTATACAACCAAACGTTGTCGATTAGATTCCTCTAAAAGTATCCAAAATTTCCCATTATTTCTATGGGTTTGTCACTGCTATTTTTAGTTTCCACACTTTTGACATACTGGACGATGGTCACAGAATTCCAAAAATGAATTTTTTTTAGAGATCTAAGCCGTCAAAATTAAATAACGGTTAATTAATAGTAAAGTTCGGATAATTTTGCGATTATACTACTTTCTCCTTGTATGCTTGTTATATCAGAAAGTAAAAAAAGCAAATGTAATAAAATAAATGAAGCCTTAGTATTAAAAATATTAATTCAGTCACCCAGTAATTTTACTGCTATGCTTCACATGTATATGTTTTTATTAATAATATTTTCTTAATATTATTATTAAGATTGTGGCAAAAGTATATAACGGAAAATTTTTCGTGATGGGGAGCAAGGCCAAAATCCAAATCGCATGACAACAAAGTTTTATTTATTTATTTATTTATTTACAACACGCCCCAGCCGGGCCTACCCAAGAGGGAGTAAGGCCTTCCACAGGCCGGAGGGGAACATAAAACAAAAGAAATGAACTACATTAAAAAAGAATTTACAAAGAACCCTAAGGGGTGAGTAAAACAGTTTAAAAATCATCGTTTACAACAATGAAGTAAAAAAAAAGGTTAAAGAGCAAAAACACAAAGCACAAAAAGATAAAGAGCAAAAACACAGAAAGCTTAACATTAAAAAACACAAAACACAAAAAGATTAAAAGCAAAAACACAAAAAGCCTAACATTAAAAACATAAAACACAAAAAGATTAAGAGCAAAAAAGCAAAAACTCAAAGAGCAAAAACGCCAAAAACTAAATATTAAAAACACAAAACACATACAAAAATAAAAAAAAAACCAAATTAAAATCAACAACAATTAAAACCAAACAGTTACAAACAAAAATCGAGAGTCTCGCTCTCTCGATGACAACAAAGCTTGTATAAATTGTTAATTTGTCTTTGATCCTAGTGACAAACAGAAAAGTGGTGTCATTCCATGCTCCCGTGAGGCACATAAAGTTCGCCAATTGAATTTCTGAATTCATTGGGCATCTTGGAGATGGAAAAAGGAAGTGACATCACAGGACAGTGTAAGACAACGTGCAATTAGGCAGATGATATTCGGATTTTAGTTTATAAGTATCTGTGACGTCACATGATTCGACCTCATTTAATAATTTAACTTCAGAAAAGCACAAATACCTTAATCTTTTTCTATCAACATCCTTCAGGTACTTTTTTTTAAATTAAAAAAATTAAATAATCAAAAAAGTTATCTTAAATATTTAGCTAATTTTAACTTTAAATTGAGCAAACACTGAACTACCTTGAAAAAAGGAGAGCCTAGGTTAGGTTATATTAACATCCCGTTTTGAAGCAACACGAGGGCTATTTAGGGACGGACCTCGTAATTCTGAACCGCGGTCAGATGACGAGGACGACACCTAGGCTGGCGCACCCTCTCCAAGCTTCCGCGCCACACCGACGGGAGGGCGTTTGGCCACTGCGTATGATTTAGCGTGCAACAGGCCCCATACACGGCGGATCTTCAGTGAAATCGGGTTTCGATCCTGCGAGCCTCTGGTCCCGAGGTCGAAGCCTTACCACTAGGCCACCGCGGCCCTTAGGCGAGCCTAGGAGTCAGTTTGCAAGGGAAACGATTTCAAAAAATACAAAATAACGCATGTATGACTGAAATTTTTATATCTAATAAGATGATTCTTTCTGTTTTGGAAAGGGGCTGTCGTTTTCATTCATCTAAGAAGGCATAGAATACTTGAGATGCTTATGGATTCTAGATAATTTTTGTGTCAAATTATAAGGCTAATTAATGATTAAATTTTAGTTTATAAGCCTAAAACTGCGATAATTCGATGCCCGTCTTAAGGAGTTAATTACAAGAAATCCCAGAAGCGAATCACAGATATATAAATATATAATTCGATTAATGAATTTTTAATAAACTGATGAGTCAGATATTTACGTGCTTAAACATCATCATGAAAAGCAAGTGGTATATGTCACAGCAGAGAGGCAGCCTATGCCTTTTCCATTACTTTTTCGTGAGCATCGAATAATGAAGCAAAAAAAGTATCCTTTAAGATATCTTATTTCCGGACAAGAAACACCTGTGGAGACGCTTAAAAAGAGATGAGAAGAGCGATTGGTTGAGACAGATATCCCGAAGCCTTGTTCCAGCAGATCGAGTTTCGTTTGTGTCATTTCTGTGACTTCTTAACGCTGTTACCCTTAAAGTGTTTTAAACAGTGAGAACAAACGTAACAATGGTTTTTCTTATTTTCTCCGAAAAAGACTTGCAAATTCGGGACCATTAACGTGAATTTTTGAGTCACTTCAAAAAAGTATCAAAAGTTAAAAAGAAATTTTGAGCCTCTATTTTAATTTTAAAAAATTCTAATTATACGCAATTAAATCCAATTTATTTAAAATATATTTCATATATGCAGCGCTTTAAGAATATGTATAATGGAATAAATTAGTGAGATAATACTCAGTTGTTCTCATAAAAAGATAAAATAATGATGCGAATTTTCGTATAAATAAGAAACAAAAACAAGATTCTTTTTATATAATCATGAAAAGGAGAAGCGAATCGTTTTGTACCATTTTTCGTAATTAAAAAGTGGTCAGCATATTCGTATCGAAATATTTTTTCTGAGACAGAGGAACAATTTCAATCTCACCTACTTTTTATTATTATAATTGCCGCAATACTTTCCCAAATACGAAAGAAAGAAAGAGAAAGTATTGTGATTACCAAACATTTCGAAATTTTGATGAATCGCCGAATTTTGTATCTTCCTGAGTCCAAAAGAAAGCTTCTCTGTGGATCTGGCTTGAAACTATGTCTGTCTGACAATCTGTCTGATAACACAGAAAAGGAAGCAGACAGACGAGCATATTTGCATGTGATCTTTACTCCAAAATTATAGAGCCATGTCAAATTCTAGATGAAATCCAACAAATGGTAGTCTGACCATCCGTGTGCATAATGTTACGAACATGGAAAGTCGCTTCCCAGCAATGTTAGTCTTATGGCTGGGAAGAGAGTTTTACAAGGTGGCATGGAGTGACGGGCAGCGGCTGTTCCGAAATCCTTGACCTTGGCGACGAACTTGGCGATAATTTTTGGCGACAAATTTGGCGATCATTTTGGCGACTTGGCGACAAATTTAGCGGCCTTGACGACAAATAGATGATTCCAGAAAATGCGACACTTTTCTCGATATCTCTATTAGGAAAGGGAATACGCTTGAATATACGAGAAAACTCCATGTGACGTCACGGCCTGTCGGAGAGAGTATATAAGGACCGCGTTTGGATCAGAGGGAGCAATGTTTTTCCAGACAACTTTTTGTTACGACTTTAGAGTTTCGTCCGCAGTGCGAGCTAGGAAGCTGGTGAGCTGAGCGCTATTGAAAGTCCTGTTATTTTCCTGTTAGTTATTTGCTGACTGTTTGTGTTGCTAAATATCAAAGTGCTGAACTGTTATTATCTGTGAATTGTTGTCTGTTTACGTTGCTAATCTGTGAAAGTAAGGTGTATTGTTTCCTGTACCTGTGCTACGTGTTTTCCTGCACATTTGTGAATAAACCTTCGTTCTCCATTATCCTACGTGTTGTTTACACCCATACACGCACAGAAAGACTTTCATCAATACGATAATTCAAAAACGCAGTATATCTATTGTTGAAATATCACAGATATATGTTAAATTCTGGATTTTATCGTTAGACTGGAAGAGGTACTGTTCCAAACCGCATACTCGATTCTTTTCTCTATACGACGAAGTCAAACTGAAAAAGCGCCGTATTGTGCAAGTGACTCAGAGATAACCCCGTTAGTGTGGTGAGGAAGTTTGGAGAGAGGAGTACCAGCTCAGGTGTCGTTCTTATCATCTTGCCTAACGCCACCTTGAAATCCCGATACCTATGACTACTAGAGTCACCTCATCGGTTTTAAATGGGCACAAGATGGATAAAGCATGAACACCAGAGCCGACACCCCACAACCAAACGCCCTAACCAGTTTATTGAAAAACAAAATTTACAAAACTATTTACAATTTCCAGAAATGCATAGAATTAAAAATGAGAAATATCAATAAAAAATGCATAACATATAACATAAAATCAGTTCAAGCACTTCTGCTTGAAACAGTGTTCAAGATGTTTCACTGTATCAGTCTTATTCAAAACACACTAAAACAATTAGTTGTTGGGTCTGAGACATTTAGTTGATGACGCTATGAATCTGGTTTAAACAGGAATTCATATTCATGAATATGTTTGGTTATTAAATTAATGTTTTTCCGTGAAAATTGGTCATTGACTACATTCTTAAACCATTGATCTTGAAGTTGTTTGGCAAGAAGCTTCATATGCCATGATAAATTAAATATGCATGTTGTAGCATAGTGCAATGGGGTACCAATTTCGCCACAGCTGCAAAATGGTGAGGGTGCCAACTTGAAACGATGAAAGTATATTGGAAATGGATCATGGTTGGTGAAAAATAAAATGTCTTCTCTATTCCAGTGAAGTGGTTAAAAGAAACTTTTGAAGCTATTAAATAAGTCGATCTGCCCGTGTCGCCAGCGGTCTGAATTTTCTGCCACTTCTTATCAACTGATCGTGATTCAAAATGGCGAGGTCCTTCCCAAAAGAGTGTTTGTGTTGCTTCAAAACGGGACGTTAATATAACTAAACTAAACTGGCTTAAATACAAATTGTGATTCTGGGTAGAAATTACAATTTCATTATTATAAGTTGTTGTTGCAAATTATTGCATAAATTAAATTCTCTATTTTGCTCATTTTTGGACTGAAGAGACATGAACTTTTTCGTTTGTCATCATTATTTCTTTCTATCATATATTTCTGCATCGGAAAGACGGTTAAATTTATTCCCTTTTCAGTTATTCATCCTATTAATTACACTCACTTCTAAAAGTTAAGCACAATTCTTAAGATACGAAAAAATTGGAGTTAATATGAATACTATGGTTCGAGATCAGTTCCGGAGAATAGTGGGATATGCTATCGTCGCAACTCACATTTTACAGTGAAGATTCGGTCACAGGGCAATTAGGAGGGCCACCAGAAAGCGATGAAGGCGAAAAAGGAGTTTGACTCATCCTGATTCACAGAAAGTTGATACCGAGAAGCATCTTTCATCCATGGTTATGTTTGATGTGCATAATATTTACATGCATTTTCGTAAACACAGCACAAATATTCGGGAAGATATAAAGGTTTCTTAAACAATCCCAAATTTTTCCACATGTTTTTTGTTATAACATGCAGAGTTTTCAACCAAATTGTGCGAGACTTTCAGAATACTTGCCAATATGTAGAAGTAGCATTGCATTAAAATTTGAATGAACAAAATTGATTATTACAGAAAATATTAGCATTTGTAATAAAAAAAAAATTTACCGCGCATGTGCGAAACGTAGTGTAATTTTTCATTCATATCTTTAGAGCCAGAGATATAGGGCAACTTATATAAAAATTCCAGTTCAATACTATTAATATTCAGAAAGATATAGGCATTGCAAGAGCTGAATTGCTTTTATTCTCTAAGAGAAACAAAATGATGAAGGTTTTTTAGCTTCTCTTAGAGTGTACCGAAATTCCTCAAGTTGCCATGCCGATATCTTTATGAATACTAATGGTATCTAACTGGAATTCTTATATTAGTTGCCCTATATCTCTGGCTCTAAAGATATGAAAGAAAAATTACGCTACGTTTCGCACATGCGCAGTAAAAAATTATTTATTACAAGTGCTAATATTTTCTGTAATATTCAATTTTGTTTATTCAAATTTTAATGCAATACTTCTTTCACATATTGTCAAGTATTCTGAAAGTCTCGTACAATTTGGTTGAAAACTCTGCATGTTATATAAAAAAACATGTGGAAAAATTTGGAATTTTTTAAGAAAACCTTTATATCTTCCCGAATATTTGTACTGTGTTTACGAAAATGCATGTAAATATTATGCACATCAAATATAACCATGGATGAAAGTTGTTTCTCGGTATCAACTTTCTGTGAATCAGGATGAGTCAAACTCCTTTTTCGCCTTCAGCCCTTTCTGGTGGCCCTCCTAATTGCCCTGTGACCGAATCTTCACTGTAAAATGTGAGTCACGACGATAGCATGTCCCACGATTATCCGCAACTGATTGCGAACCATAGTATTCATATTAACTCCAATTTTTTCGCATCTTAAGAACTGTGTTTAACTTTTGGAAGTGAGAGTAATTATCAGCCTTCTTCTGGTCCTGATGATCAGTATTTCTCGAAACAAGCATAGAAATCTTGGACGAACATTAAGGAAAGGACAAAAATCGCCAAATGAAAAAAACTGAAATAGTCAAATGTTAATCTCTTAAAAATAAATATATCCACTGATCAGCCTTTTGCTTAAAAATACTGCACAAATTATATTTATCTTCATTAATTTTGAATTTCATTTCTGAAAAGAATAAGGAAGGTGGATACAATATTGAGGTTAGTCGATTAGTATATTTATTATCACTCTTATTCAAAGAATTTAAATTACGAGCGAGCCTAATTTTTCTATTGTGTTGTATAGGTAGAGGAGTACGACAAAGTTGGTGAATTGAAAATTTTGTTATTTTAAGATAGGAAGAGGAAAAAAATTGACCATTGTGTTCAACAAAATGTGCATGAACTGCGACTTCTTTGTTGAAATCAAACTGTCTCTTACAAGCAAAAATCCATAATGGTGTCAATATTTTATCCAATATACATTCTATGTATATAGATTTAGCTTTTGGCATTTTTGCTATGACTTTGAAGCAGTAAGCATTTAGTTAATTTTCTCGTTCTTTTCTTAATATATTTTGGAGATTTAATCCCATATTTGTTGTCTTTTTCCAACAATTGGCCCTCACAGAAGGTTGGTGCCTATAAATTTCGAAATAATGTGACATAATCGATTCCTCAGGTCGATTGGCATTTGATTGTTGGAATTCCATATCTGGATTGGCTTTTTCATAGTAATAGTTTTTAATCTTATTAGCTTTCTGTATTTCATTTGTGTGAATAATATTAGGTTATATTGTTTATTATATTTAATTTTAAATGAGGGTTTAATAGGTGTATATGATGAAAATGTTATTTGAGTTTTAATGGTTTAATATATATATATATAAAACTCAGCACTAATAACCAAAATTTCGAAATATTGTTTCTGCTCAATTAAAGTGTCGCTTGTATTTTTGTTACAAGCTTTCAAGATTTACTTTATGTAAGTTTCGCCTTATTTAACGATTGATTTCTCAGCCTCCACATGCTTGTATGCACATTAATTTAATTAAATTTTCTGAAAACCTTGTCACGTTAAAATTCGTCAAATTTTGTTATATTACGTTTTGTTTTGAAGCAACAAAAGGGCTATTTTAGGACGACCTCATAATTTTGAACCGCGGTCAGATGACGAGGACGACACCTGAGCTTTCGTCCCCCCTCTAACCTTCGGGGCCAGAGGGAGGGAGTTTGGCCACTACATCTGATTTAACCTAACTTAAAACAGATTTAACCAGCGGGACTGTTCTCCCTTCGACTTTCTTGTATACCTACACAAAATGACAGATGACAGATTACACAAGATGACAGATTTTGCGAGCTTCCGTTGTCCCTCTTTTCCCTTTGACTTATTGGGTCCGAAACTTGACATCTTATAAATTCAATTTCTGGGTCAAAATCCCATACCAAATTCCATTTGTTACTTTTTCAGTTATCACGCTCACATACACACGAATAGACAGACCGACAGACAGATAGCCTGTTAACAATAGATTTAGTCCAAAATTTGATATACAGGAGCAATTCTGATGATAATACCGTATCTCAAAAAATTTTCATCTAGCTCTTTATCGCTTTAAAGTTACCTTGTTCACATGCATACGGACGGACAGACAGAGATACTTTCCTTCGACGGATTTCGTTCAAAAGTTGTTGTAGATCTTCAATTCAGTGTAAATACCACATGCCGAATTTCATACATCTAGCTCATTGCGTTTCTATCATGCTGGCAGACATACATTATTCCAGCTTTTTCTGACTCACAAAAATCTTAAATGTGAAGATTTCTCAATATCTTGAGGATTTGAGGAGAGGATTTTTTGACGATAATAATGCTTTCTTTTTGTCATAATTACAATTCGTATAATTTAAAGCTATTAAAAAGTAATAAACTTTTAGGAGATTTAAAGCTAGCCTCTAGAACTATACTTCCTGTGAATGTTCTGTGTATCAGGTAGGTCATTTCATTCTGCTTCTATTTTGAGAGCGTAAATTTACGTTCTCTAGTTTCTCTATTGGATTTGTTATAAAAGGACTTTGTTAAGTTTTTCTTTTTCCAAAGGGATTATTTCCTATAATTCAGTTAATGATAATTCAGGCCACAGAGATAATTTTTTGACTTTGTGGTCATCTTCCGTGACGAAAATTTATCCATATTAGAACTCGGTGGCGAGTGGTCTTCGAAAAGTTCGCTTCATTCAGTTTCTCTTCATTTAATTGTTTTTTCTTTTTATTTGTTTCATTGCTTTGATTATTAGAGGCATATTAGTTTTTGTTGAACTTTAATTCTATAGTGAATTGATGGTTAATTTTGTTGCACAGTATTGCTGATTGATCACTGGATACTGCTGCGTTAGGGCGCATAAAGATGTATTGTTATCGCTATTGTTACTTCTTCTTATTTTCTTCTTATTTTTTCTTTCAATTCTATACAGTTCACACTATCCCTATATATATTTATTACTTTATATCTTATTCAGTATTCAATCGTTAATAAAATACTTTTTTTTTCATCCCTCAGGGGATTCAAAACATTTTTTTTAAAACTTGTGAGTGGATGACATAATAGTTACATACACGTTTTTTCAAATTATTATAATTCCTAATTAGTAATTATTTAGTTTATATATTGAAAACATATAACCTTGGTCGTTTGAGTTTCGAATTTTTCTCAGTTGGAGCTAGGTTTTAGCTTCGAAGACCTATGTCCTTTGTTTCTGGTATGTTCACGAAGGCGTCATATTTTTTGTCGAGGTAATATTGATTACTTTCTTTATTCTCTCTATTGGATATGTTAAAAAGACTTTATGGAGTTTTTCAATTCCTACTATTGATTCCACACTCTCCTATATATATTTTTTATATCTTGTTTCAAATTTTCAATCGTTAATAGATAACTTCATCCACTCAAGTTCAAATACATTTTTTTAAAGAGCTTGTAGTGGATGACATAAATAACACAGTTTTTCAAATATTAATTCATTACTTAAAATTTAATTAATTAATTTTAGTTTTATATGGGAAAAAGAAATTTCTCTTATATAAGATATTTAGCAGGATATAAATTTCGAAATAAATACCGTCAGTGACGAAGCGTGTAGATCGACCTAGTAGGAATTGACATTAAATTTTTTTTTATATTACTTGTTTTGTATTCTATTATTCTTTTTTCGTACTTCACTATACTAGAAGTAAAAATCCTGGATTAAATTTTATAATATCATGATGATCCCAGAGTTATATTCATAGATTTACTCAAGGAATGGACTTTTCTTCTACATTATGTATCCAGGAGGAATAAGGGGAAGTAAATAAAAGTAGAACAACTACATAGCAATACGTAGCAACTGA
>BGPR01007096.1:37267-51420 GCA_013235015.1 Araneus ventricosus | reverse complement strand
GCGATGTGCTTCGTTCGAGTTACATCATAATATTACAATTGTATAATTTAATAAGCTAGTAAAGAATAATAAACTTTTAGGAACTAGAAGCTAGCCTCTAGAACTATACTTCCTTTGTTCTTGTATGTATCGGTAGTGTCATTTCATTCTTGCTTCTATTTTGACAGAGCGTAAATATTTACGTTCTCTAGTTTCTCTATTGGATTTGTTATAAAGGACTTTGTTAAGTTTTTCTTTTTCCAAAGGGATTATTTCCTATAATTCAGTTAATGGATAAATTCAGGCCACAGAGGGTATAATTTTTTGACTTTGTGGTCATACCCGTGACAGAAAATTTATCCATATTAGAATTCCGGTGGCGAGTGGTCTTCGAAAAAGTTCGCCATTCGAGTTCTCTTCCATTTTAATTGTTTTTTCTTTTATTTGTTTTCATTACTTTAATTATTAGAGCATATTAGTTTTTTGTTGTTTAATTCTATAGTGAATTGTTGGTTAATTGTTGCACAGTATTGCTGATGCAATCACTGGATGCTGCTGCGTTGGGCGCGCAAAAAGGTGTATTGTTATCGCTATTGCTTACTTCTTCTGTTTCTTCTGTATTTTTCTTCTTTTTTTCAATTCCTACTACAGTTCACACTATCCCTATATATATTTATTTATATATCTTGTTCAAATTTTCAATCGTTAATAAAATACTTTTTATTCATCCACTCAAGTTCAAATACATTTTTTTAAACTTGTAGTGGATGACACTTGATTTTAACACAGTTTTTTCAAATATTAATTCACTAATTAAATTTAATGAATTAATTTTAGTTTCATATGGGAGAAAAAAAAATTCTCTTATATAATATATTTAGCAGGATATAAATTTAGGAATAAATACCGTCAGTGACGAAGCGTGTAGATCGCTGACCTAAGTAGGAATTGACTTTAAATTTTTGTTTAAATATTACTTGTTTTGTATTCTATTATTCTTTTTGTCATACTTCATATACTAGAAAGTAAAAATCCTGGATTAGAAATTTTATAAAATTAATGATGATCCCCTAGAGTTATATTCATAGATTTGCACATCAAGAATAGACCTTTCTTCCACATTATATCCGGAGAATAACGGAAATAAATAAAAGGGAAGACAACTACATCCCGTGCTTGAGATACAGAAGGTGTCAGTTTACTCCAAACCACTCGTCCCTGTCACATGTCTCCACAAGAGATATCATTTCGAGCCTTCTGGTATTCAGTAAGGAAAGATGACAAAATTTGGGCTGAAATGCATCACAAGCTTTATCTGGCTCTACTTGTCACTTTCCAAAAAGCATCTTTTAAGAGCGGGGAACTCGAGCCTAATCTCCTGCGAGGGCAGCCTGGAAAGGCCTCTCAAGGTCTTAGGGGGTGGAATGTAGACATTTTATCGTTCGGTAACTGCCTCGAGGAGTGAGAAACAAGACGATACGGAAAGTGTAATGGATCTCTAGATAAATATATTAGCGGACAAGAGTATCATATCTTCCCAGCTAAGAGGGGAAAATGACAAAGTCAGGCGACAATGTGTGATTATGTTATGAAGTGACATATATTGCTGTAAGTTACAAATCCAGAAGCCAGTCCCCCCAGTTCAGGGATCCATAAACTAGGGGAAGCAGTGGCGTGGCGACGGGCATCCGAGGACCAAATATTAATGGATTTATTTCACTTTTTAGCAATAAATATGAAGAGAAAGTGGAAAAAAATGCAATGCCTCGACAGCCACTTACTTAACATCACCGATAATGGTTTTAGTCCTAAATGCAGACGAGTTGAAGAATTATTGGTTTGTGATAAATTTTACAGCACATGCTTTCATCAGGTTCTTCTGTTCTAATTAGTACACATTTTTAAGAAAAAAAGTGAAATTCAGCATTTTGAAAATTTATAACAGTATAAAATTAAATTTAGTTTCATTTTGTCTTTAATTAATTAGTTCTTATAATGCTATTTCATTTTCCTATGTATAAATAATGATATTTCATTAGGTGAAGTGTAGAGCAAACATCTTGTAAAAGAAGGCAGTCGTTAATCCAATCAATACTTTATTTCAGTTTCTATTTATCCATTTTAAAGATGATAATGTAGATTATATGAACTTAATAGTTATGATAATATCTTTAAAAGTAAATTCCACTCCATGGCCATGAATGAAACTTACGCGCAAAGGCAGCCTTCTCACGGAAAGGAATTACATGGTGAAAAAGAAGGGCCTTTACAACATCGCGGCAGGTTTTTATACGGAAAAAAGGGGAAATTCCCTTACGCTGGAAGCCGGTTGAATCCGGACTTCTTCCAGTTACAGTGACAGACATTTTTATATTAGAGCTTAAGTAGAAATAATTTTATTAATTAAAAGTTAAGAAGCGTTTTTAAAATTAGGAAAATGTCAAGTTATTACATATATACATATTTAAAATCGTGAAAAATTATTAGAAGATCTTATCACAAATTTGTTTTTGCTGCGGAACGGGAACGCGAATAGCTAAAAGTCCATGAAGCCTTGTCCCAAAATATGGCTTATTAACCTATGTGTCTCAATCACAATTGGGATTGAGTACATTAAATTTAGGATCACGAAAACACTGAAAGTAAATACTCCTGTAGTCTTTTTCATCTAAGCCAGCAGAAGTAATTAAAAATTGCAAAAGAACATTTCATTAAAATTTTTCAGAAGTTTATATGACCCAATTTTTTTCTATTTATCATTAAATTATATTTCTCTTCTAATATGTATATTTGAAGTCCCACAACAATTTTTCATTCAAATAAAGGGACGTACAATATTATAACTTTCTCTCATACCAGGAATAAAAAGAGTAAATAGTGAAATGTTTTGATAATCTTCACGCTTTTAAACTCTCCTCAGTCCGAAAAAGCTATATTTGGAAGGCATCAGAATTACTAAAAAAAATACGATTGACAAACTGTCGGTTGATATGACAATTTTGGATTCTTTTGTGGTACTTTCGAGTATGCAAATCGGACATTCTCGGATGCATCTCTCTCTATATAAAAGGCAATGTTTGTGTGTGTGCTTGCGATGTTTATACGTAAAATATTGCACTTACAGTCCTTAAATTTGGCACACAGGTAATACTAATGTTGATTCAATGCGTCTCGAAGCCCGAATTTTAAAATTTAATCTAGAAAATATTTTATTAGAAAATTTTTTATTTGATATTTTATGGTATTTTGGGTGATTTTTCATATTCATTTCTCCATTGCATCTTTTCTAATAAGAAAAAAGCAAGAAATAGATACACCATAAGAAGGAACAAATAATTTCCGTTCTAATGAAGTTCATTTTAAACGTCTAAAAGTTTATTCTAAACCAAAAAGTTGCCGTGTAATATTTTCTCTATTTTTAATAAATTTTTAAAAATATTTTTTGTAAAAATTTTCAACAATACTTTTCATTTATATTTTTTCTTGTTAGACTTTTTATTGCTTAAACAAATATTTAATTGCGTGTTTCTCATTCATTGTTGAAAGCTGAGTTAATATCCTAATACATTTTGCTTTCATATTTCATTTCACCAAAATTTTGTGCAATCTGTAAACCAAGCTCTCTGAAATATTACGTATATTAATCTATACATATAAAAGGCAATGCTTGTGTGTGTGCATGCATGCGTGCGATGTTTAGACGAAAATATTGCACTTACAGCTTAGAAATTTGGCACACAGGCAGCCGTAATGGTGACTCAATGCACCTCGAAGCTTTTTTTTTTATTTTGTTTAAGACCATGGGCAACGCCGTGCTCGTACCAAGGCAAAACTATTTTTGATCACGTATTATAAATTTGCTTGATTTAAATATTTTTTGAGAGCCAGTACTAACGTACTTTTAATCACTCTTAGTGTAGAAAGAGACCAAAACCTCGGAAATTTAGTTAAAGAGTTTGGCTACAGAAGCCGCTTGGAATAAGGTTTATGAGTGAGTTGGGAAAAGTTTGACTAATTTTGAGGTTGAAGTAGAATACGGTACTTGACAATCTCAGGAGGGTTTATGCGAAAAAGCCAAGTGGGATATAATTCCGGAATTTTTAATAAATATTTCCTTTTATGATACATTACAAGGCAGGCAAGATCGCACCAATACATACTTCAACCAGTAGGAGTGCTCTCCTATCTATTTTTCGATATTCTAGCACAAATTAATGCGTTTTAGGCTTAGCCTCGTAGTATAAGTGAAGAGAATAGAGTGTGTATTTTAGAGTCTTTCTATCGATTGACTAGAATCAAACATTCGATACAGATCTACAATTTTGGAGACAAGATCACATATCAAAATTTTTTCATCTGTCTCAGAGAGTCAAAATTTGATACAGATCTACAATTTTGGGTCTAGATCACATATCAAATTTCTTTCATCTAGCGCAGAGAATCAACATTTGGGGGTGCGCGAAATCAGAGAATTCTGAAAATTCTGAATTCATACAAAAATTCGGTAGCTGATAGCATCAGCTACCGAATTTTTGTTAATGGCGGAAACAAGAAAATATAAGGGATTAAAAAAGTTAAGATAATTTTGCTTCTCCAAGTGAATACTTGTTATTTAATAACTATATCACTTGAATAGTTGATTATTACGAAGTGTAATTTTTAGCTATCCTTATAAGTTAAAACGAAATAATTACAATACTGGTTTCGTTTGCTTTGGCGTTGAGCTAATACTATTGTAACAATGGAATAAAATGTAAAATCAAAAACAAGTTCTGCAAATGTTATTAATTCGAGTCATTTGACTCTTAAACTAACCTTAGTATTATTGATAAAAAACGTCTTTGCATAGATAATCATCTATGCAAAGAAGGAAATGAGCTAGAACCCCTCATATAGCTCATTGCGTTTTTTGTGTTATCGTATTCGCAGACAGACATAATTCCAAAAATGTTTTGTTCCGGCTCAGGGAGGTCTAAAACGTAATGATTCATCAAATTCTCGTGGTCGGATATTTTAATGATAACAATCCTTTCTTTTTATATACTTTGCATATAATAGGTAAAAAGTGCGTTAATCTTTTTAAAATTCAATTTTGATTTCAGGACCTGAAACATCAAATCGTCAATTTACCTGAAAATTGTCCTTTTGCTATCAAAAATGAATTTTACGCTTTTACAGTTAAAGCGAAACGCTTTCAACTATGGGTCGTTTATGACTTCAAAACATTATAATCAATGATAAAAGCAAATACTTGTTTCTTCTGAAAACAGAGCGAGCTGTTGTATCTTCAGCTAAAACCTTTTCATCTTCCCTCAATTAAGCTTCTCGGCGGAGAATCCATTTACTTATCTTTAATTCCACCTTTCTACATGAACTTCTATGGAGATTACCCATCGCCGACTGGCTTGAATTACCACTTTTTATTCGACTAATATAACCCGGCTACTGCTGTGTGTCTCGAGCATTGTATATCTTCCGAGTTTATATAAAACACATGTTCTTTCGCTGCTACAGCTTCTTCATCATAATATTATCAAAGCGTTTTAACGAAAAAAGTGAGAGGAGGGAAGAATACAGAATATCTAGACTACAAAACTCGAAGTTGGGGGAGAAGAACGGAAAAAAATTTTTTGCCGTGAGTGAGCTTCTTATAGTGCCGAAAAAATCATTCAAGATACAAAGGGTCGGAAGATAAAACGTACTCGTAATGGATGACCCGCTTTTGAAATTCGCCTCAAAAAAGAGGGAGGTGGCGACGGCTTAAATGGTTTCCATATTTTAAGGGAATTTTTCTACGGATTTAACGAAAAAATGCGCTAATACAGTTTCGGAGATTTGTCTTACCACTAAAGAAATTATCTTAAATATAACCACACATTGCTTGAGATGTAATCCGCACTTTCTGGAATTATGAGTTTTAGGTGTTTAATTCTAATGATGGTGGTGGCGGTTCTAAAACCACTTGGTCTAGTATATCTAGCCGAGTCCATGAATATAGAGATCTAATACGTGCTTTCTGGAATTATAAGTTTTCGGTGCTTAATTCGGATGAAGGTGGGGCCGGTTCTAATCCCTCTTGGTCTAGCTTATTTAGACAAGTCTACGAATCAAGAAACCTTGGTCTAGCATATCTAGCTTAGTCCATGAATCAAGAGATCTTGGTCTAGCATATCCAGCCAAGTCCATGAATCGAGAGATGTAATACGTGCTTTCTGGAATTATAACTTTTAGGTGTTTAATTCGGATGAAGGTGGTGCCGCTTTTAATCCCTCTTGATCTAGTTTCTTTAGCCAAGTCCATGAATCAAAAGATCTTGGTCTAGCATATCAAGACCAGTCCATGAGTTTACATAGAGGAGGAAATGTGGTGTCCTCTACTAGTGAAAGTGGCCCAGAGCACTTGAGGTAGAAGTCTGAAGTCCGTCCTTCTGTGCAAAAGCTATATCGGCCTACCAATTTTTGAGTAATGCTGTTTTAACCACCAGCTTGTGGATAGAAATCGTAACTTTCTTCCTCCGATTCATGTACCTTAGTCATGCCATGCCTTAACCTAACTAGACCATCAAACCTAGACCTACCTTAAAAATAAATATCATCAAACGGGAAAAAGACTACCCTGGACTGTTGCTTTTACAAGTTTCACCAAAATACGCTTTATGAAAACGATTAACTTTTAGTGTTCTTTTTTCGTTACACTCGTGTTTTACTTCTTCATGCCTTAAATTTGTTTTCGTTCAAAATATATCTTTAGTTTATATTTACTTCTACAAAAGCTGAATAGGAAAAATTGGTTCCTTCGTTTCATTTTTATGCAACAGGCAATCAAAAGATAAAGGTACAAGAAGAAAAATTATGAAAAGTTTTAAATAAAATAAAATTTTACTAAAAAAAAAAGCACAAAAAATTATTATTTTCCTTTCATATAAATGCATAATGTGTATGAGAAAAAGCATTTTGCATTCTTACAGAAGAAAAAGAAGCTTATATCAGCAATTTTAAATTACAGAGGCCAATTTTGGACAATTTATAACGCAATATTACCGACTTTTAAATAAATCATAGCAACACAAACTAATAATCTCTTCGCCATTTTAATAACTGCAACTGAAACTATATGAAACGCAAATAACGAATTCCGTGAAAATGTTAACATGGCACAATAAGTATAAAATTTACGATTACCAATTTATTTCCTAATATAAACTGTCACAGACTCACCGCAAAATAAACAAATAAAGGTAAGCGAATGCAATACCCAAGGGATTATGCATGCATTCCGAAATCTCTCACGAAATTACTCAAAGCGATATTACTTGACCCTAACATTTTGAATGCATTTTGAGTGCCTCACATAACGACAAGGAACTCGTGGATAAAATCCAAGAATAATTTCTCCTCGCCTCAATGAAACACAAGCCGGAAAAAAATGGTTATTAAATTGCTATTTAAGATCGCTTTGAGACTTACACCTGTTTCGATCTGTATTAGCATTAATGGGCTGCCCTTAAACGGCTATTAGAAACCTCTAAACGGCGGGATCGGTTTCAATATTGCACTTTTTGGGACAAGTGCGCCTGGGTCAGAGCCCGAAGCTGATATTTCCTGTAGAATGATCATCACAATTCCATAAAACATTCTACATGGTAAATAAATCGTTAAGAAGCGCGTTCAAGGTAGATTTGCAAGATATTATTCAAATTCATTTGATAAAATGCAAGGGTTTGATCGATCATAGCATTTTTAGGAAGTAATTTGACCTTATTCTAATGTGCTCGCTGCGAATAGGAATTTTAAATTGAATGGGATTTTATTTCGAATGCTTCGTTTGATGACTTTTTGGAATATTATAAGTAGCTTGAAACTTATGTTTATATTTGAAACCTTCTTTTCAAATGTGAAACATGATCTGGATATGCATGCTCTTATTTATGATTTGATTTAAAAAGTTATGCATATTAATTACATAATATTTTCGAAATTTTTTAAAGAGGCAATGATTTCATGAAAATATTCCAGTTTCTAATTCTTAGACCTTACATTAGCACACTAATTCAGAAACCATATTCTTACAAAAGTCTTTCTGTGGGTGTATGGTGTAAACAGTCCAACACGCAGTATAATGGAGAGTGAAGGTTTATTTACAAATATGCAGGAAAACACGTAGCACAGGTACAGAAAACAATAGTTCTTGCATAGATCAGCAATGTAAATAGACAACAATTCACAGGTAATAAAAGTTCAGCACTTTGATATTTAGCAACACAAACAGTCCGCAAATAACTAATAACGACAATAACAGCTCTTTCAATAGTGCTCAGCTCACCAGCTTCCTAGCTCGCACTGCAGACGAAACTCTAAAGTCGTTCCCAATGGATCAACACTCACCCTCTGATCCAGGCGCGGTCCTTATATACTCTCTCCGACAGGTCGTGACGTCACATGGCGTTTTCTCGTATATTCAAGCGTATTTCCTTTCCTAATAGAAATATCAAGAAAAGAGTTGCATTTTCTGGAATCTTCTATTTATCGCCAAGTCGCCAAAATGGTCGCCAGGATCAGGGATCCCGGAACAGCCGCTTCCCGTCCAATCCATGCTTCACCTTGTAAAACTCTCTTCCCAACCATAAGATTAACATTGCCGGGAAGCGACTTTCTATGTTCGTAACAATATCAATATATTTTAATATCTTTAATGCGATGTCATTTAATCATATTCATAAGTGTCATAAATTTGAAAAAGTAATGTCTCCTGAGTTTATTAAAATGTATGCTTTTGTCGACAAACATTGAGTCTCACAACATATACAGCGGATCTTTGTTGGAATCAGGTTTCGAGCTAGGAGACCTGCGGTTCCAAGCCAGACCTTCCCTTCAAACCGCCGTGGCCTCCCACTGCAGAAGAAACTCTGGTTTAGAAATAATTTGCCGAGGGAATGACGAGACTGGCCCTCATCAAGGGCGCAGGCAGAGGGGCGGCGCAAAAATGACCTTGAAAAACAAGGTTTATGAGTTAAACTAGTACGATCTGCTGTGTAAATAAAAAGAATAGTAAGCCTTCTTTGGCTGATTAAAAATTAGAGGAGAGGATAGTTGCTGTGCCTAGAAATAGCCAGTAACTGCACGAAGTGCGTAACAAATTTATTTACACACCAGACGGCGCTGCCTCCCTCCTTCTAGGAGATGACTCTCGGATAGTAAGGCCCGCGAAGAGATCCGGTGTTGTTGAACCGGAAAAATGTATTCTTGTCTTTTCTACGTAAAATGCAAATAACTGGAAATAATCATTAAGTGTTCATTAAATAAGTACTTATCATTTCAAGGAACCCTCTTCATTTCAACCTGAAGTCTTTTTCTGTGAATTAATGGTAATGGCTCGCTCAGTAATCCCTGCTAAGATGGCAGAGCCGTTATAAGTGTGAATTTATGTGTATTATACATAGTGTAAAACAAATATTATGCATCACACATAACCAAATGTTCAGCAACTGCTATACATAATAAGATATAGATTTTGTTTTGCTTTCAGTCTTTTAGAAAATGTATACAATTTGTATTTTATTACTACAATTATACATTTAATTTGTTGTGCACAATATTTTTCATCAATATAGTTCCTTGAAGTATTATTTTTCAAGAATGCACCACTTTTAATAAACGTACTTACAAAATTATAAAATTTGCTAAATCGGTGTGGGAAAAAATTGCAGTAATGTAGTTTTCTGGGTAAGAATCATAAAGGAGATGAAAAAAAAATCTACCAAGGAATGCCTTAGTACGGCCCTGACTACTGCTATCATTAGCGAAACATTGGGATAAAGACACAATTGACCAGGTTCTTTTAAATGAACAATACTTGACGATGCAAACGAGAGCCAGTTGCCATTTTATGGATTACAGGTCTACTGTTGCAAATTGTTCCCAAGTGTTACAGCTTGCTATGCAGAAAAGAGTTAATTGTGGGATAAGGATGAATTTTATTTTTTTTTTACTGGAATCTGCGAAAACAACTATATCTCAAAATGTGCAATTTTAAGTTGGTTCCCTTTTGCATAACTGCATCCAATTTGCAATCATCCGTAGTCAAAGGGTTATAAAACTCTTGCGATCAAACATTAGCGATTTTCGCTAATAACCAAAGCAGCGCACTCTGTAACCAAACATAACAGACTCTCGACATCTCTACTTGAACTTGCAGCTGAGAATCATGAATCTCTTCAACCCAGGAGCGAAACAAAAGAAAGGCGAACAACAGCACAACGAAAAACCACGGCATCGGGTTCAGTTGTGAAGAAGCCATAAATAAATCGGTGTGCATCGACAACGCCTTCTGACGTCATCGAGTTCCTATCTCCACAATCGGCCATTAAACAAAAATTCGCAGGCACAATGGCGGAGACAGCGGCATCTAATTCCTTCTGTTATTCACTTCTGTCTATTGTAATCGCCCTCACACAGTGGACCCTCTTCATGCTGCCTCGGTGACGTACATCTTCACGGGGCTAGGATGACCACTTGAAGGGTGAAAAATGGACTCCTTTGAGCAGGGAGTTGCTGGTCAGATAGTTGGATGAAAATAGCATACGGATCGGTGTCTGGTAACAGACACAGCGGTCCTTGTCGGGTTCTTCGAGTACTTTGACAGCCGGATTAAATGGCACTTGAGGCATTTCTTCTACCAAGAGAATGGGATTCGTAATGTGTTTGGCAGTTAGTTTCTGTTAACTTATTCAGAACCTCTTAAATAAGAGAAAGTCTAATTAATCTTCTGGGGCATGGTTCACCGGTCATCGGGGATGAAGATTTGTTACGTCAAGTAATTGGGTGCCAAATATTTATATCATTGCAGATATCGATTGAATTTAAGAGAATGGGATTCGCAATGTGTTTGGCAGTTAGTTTCTGTTAACTTATTCAGAACCTCTTAAATAAGAGAAAGTCTAATGAATCTTCTGAGTCATGAGTCTGAGTAATGAATCTTCTGAGTTTCACCGGTCATCGGGGATGAAGATTTGTTACGTCAAGTAATTGGGTGCCAAATATTTATATCATTGCAGATATCGATTGAATTTAAGAGAATGGGACTCGCAATGTGTTTGGCAGTTAGTTTCTGTTAACTTATTCAGAATCTCTTAAATAAGAGAAAGTCTAATTAATCTTCTTGGTCATGGAAAGGTACGTTTCACCGGTCATCGGGGATGAAGATTTGTTACGTCAAGTAATTGGGTGCCTAATATTTATATCGTAGCAGATATAGATTGAATTTAAGATCGCAATGTGTTTGGCAGTTAGTTTCTGTTAACTTATTCAGAATCTCTTAAATAAGAGAAAGTCTAATTAATCTTCAGGGGCATGGTTCACCGGTCATCGGGGATGAAGATTTGTTACGTCAAGTCATTATGTGCGAAATATTTATATCGTAGCAGATATCAATTGAATTTAAGAGAATAGGATTCGCAATGTGTTTGGCAGTTAGTTTCTGGTAACTTATTCGTTAACTTATTCAGAACCTCTTAAATGAGAGAAAGACTAATTAATCTTCTGGGTCATGGAAGTATATGTTTCACCGGTCATCGGGGATGAAGATTTGTTACGGCAAGTCATTATGTGCCAAACATTTATCTCATTGCATCATATCGATTGATTATGTCCTTAGTCAGCTGACTTATAGAAAAGTAAATAATCGCGAAATAATAGGAGAATAAGAACTAAATCAGAAGTTCTTTAAGTTTTTCCACTTGCAGCCTATACCGAAACAAATTCGTCGACTCCACATGTGCTCACAGAATTTATGTGATATCATCAACGATTGCTGTCAGTTAATCTTCAGGTTCTACTTTGACATGTCTTAACGAGAAAAACGGCCTTTTAGAAGTAGCAGGGTTTTCAAAAATTTCAATGAAACGATACAGATGTACATAGTTTGACTTGATAGCGTTGAAGAATCTGAGAAATTCAAGAGGAATCAAATTTCGAGACCGAAATCTTATGCACGCGACTCCTCTTTTGGGATCAGGATGCATAGTTTTAGAAGCCTGCACTATTATGACTTGTGCTGTAGGAATTTTCGTGAGGAAAATTGGCAGAATTTTTGGGGAAATTTAGATAAGATAAACTTTCAGATAAAGAAATTGTGTCGATAGATAACACTGGTAGTAGTGTCACGAAGCTTTGAAAATTCAGCAATTTTGACGGAACAGCTTCACCACCAGCATCAATACTATTATGAGAAGGGACTTCATTTGCGTTAATAGCTAATAGTTTGACTGCAAATGAACATATCCTTCAAACATTTAAATTTATTTCCTTTATTTTTTCAAAATACAAGAAATTTATAAAAATTTATGTTCTAAAAATTGGTTGCTATTTTGGCATGTCTTTACGACAGAGAGTATTTTATAAATAACAGAGGAAGCACACTTCCAGGTTGTCTTTCGGCCACTTGTCGAATGCTGAAATAATTGAGGAAGCTTCCATTCCTTTCTTCAGTTATTTATAAAAGTAGCAAAAAATTCTCGACATATGTAATATTTTTGACGAGATTCATTCAGTTGATTTTTTATTAATGTCTTGAAACATTATTTGAACATTTCATTCATAAGATTTTAAATTAGATGGCACACATCTTTCTCCTATGAAACTTAGGACAAAAGAAATCTGTTATTTTTTTTACAATTATTGAAGGATGAAATCATGTAATACTTGAGCTACGATATATAAGAAGATTTCGAAATGATTTTTTCGTGTTTGGATGAGCTCCTTTAAAATATTTTTAGGAGAAAAATAATAGTATATTTTATCTTATAGACAAATTATACCACAGGCCAGTATTTCTTAACCTACAGACCATTTCATTCAGATGGGCGTGAAATATTAAAAGAAGATCACAAAGATATGAAACAAAGATAAAAAAGTTTTTATTGAAATAAAAAGCAAAAGATACATTATGTTAATATAAAAATAAAACCTCAGATGATAATTCTTAATATATAAAAGTACTATGTTTCTGTAAACGATTTTATTGACCTCAAACTTTCCACAGTTATTCATAAAAAAAAAGTCAAACTTTTGCAAACTTAATGGCAAACTTTGACAAAATTTATTTATTGACAACTTTACACTGAACAGAGACAACGAGAATATGGAGAAAAATCCTTATACTATTGGAAATATTTTTTCTTTCTAAATGGTGTCTGGCTAATTCTTTAATGTAATAGGCCTGAAAATACCTTTCAAAATGCATCTGTTAACAGTGAATTCATTAACCTGTTTTACCTCTGAGTATGTAAAAGTCAAAATTATTAACACGGCCACGACTCACATCTGGAATTCGAACCTTCTATCTAATTAGATTACCCCTTCTCTGTATTTTACTAATTTTGGCATTGCCTAGTTTGGTATAATTGGCCCAGTTAGTGGAACTTAAGGAATAAATACAAAATGATAAATATTCAATGATCACTTCGTATTTTTGTTACAATGTGCGATTTGTGTTTCATTTTCTTACATGTTTTATAGCAAATGTGTTTTTTGATAATTCGAATTCGATTGATAAAATGGCTACGGAGGTAAATCGTTGTTGACTAATACTAAATCTGAAGTAATTTTTTTATTATTTTCAGTCTTGAGAAAGACCTTTCTGCAGATGCGACGGTAATTGTTAAGGTGAATATAATTTTAAGAACAGTAACAAAATTTAGATACATCAAATAAATTATTTTTTGATGAATATTTTAATATTGTGTCATAGAAGGCAAAAATTGTCGACAAATTTTGATTTCGTTAAATAAATTAATGCAATCAATTTTCATTATGCAAAATCGCGAGTACTTGTGCCCCCTCGGGACAGCCGTGCCTAGTCATCACTTGTTAAATGGTTTAATTTATACTTTTATTTGCTAACTATAAGACCAATAAGTTCTTTGATATCTGTAAGCAAAACTGTTCATAGTAAAGAAATAAATAAATAGAACGTAGGTTTTTTTTCCCATTTGAAATACTCTTAAAAACAAAAGAAATTTGGTTGTATTGAGTCAATTTTAATGTCAAATTTTCTTGGACTTTTTTCATACACACATTAAGCTGTTTGGAAATATTATAGTTCTGCGAAAGTTGAGAACTGGAATTCTCTATTTGCAAAACGTGCGGTAAGTTGAGAACTGGAAGTATTCTACATTT
>BGPR01007096.1:25160-37257 GCA_013235015.1 Araneus ventricosus | reverse complement strand
GTGCGGTAAGTTGAGAACTGGAAGTATTCTACATTTGCAAAACGTGCAGTAAAGGAATCTTTTTGACCGGTCCAAGATGCTCTTCAAAAACTTTCATACTACTAACGCCATCTACAGCTCACAGTTTCTTTTCGTCTGATCAAAAAATCGATTGTGATCCCTTCTCAACTTTCTAATATACACTGGAGTGCAAAAATTAAGCACCATTTCGCAAAATACGAGAAATTTACAATTAAGGTATCCGACTGGTTTAAAATCGTCGTTTTTGATGAAATTATCAAAAAAAAAGTTTTATGACTTAATTTTGTAGCCTGTTTAATCAGCTTTCTAAAACTTTCTCACTTTTTACTCTACGTGAATTACAAATGGAATTACAGCAGTTTTATTACCGAACTGTAAGCATTATTTTATGTTGGATAAAAACTTTAAATGCGTTTTCTGAGAAATGATATTTTTGAGGAAAACTGTCGACCTTAACACTGATTTCTCAAAAAGTTATTCAAGTATTGATATGAAAATTTCTGAGATTGTTTTCTGTAATATGCTTGAGGTTCTCCTCTAAAAACTAAGGTCAATTTTAAAATCAAGTATTATTTTTAAGTGCTTAAATACAAACGAAAGCATTTTTTATGAAAAATTACCAGTATAGTAACTATGTTCAGCTATATCTCAAAACTGTTTTGCAGTACAAAAAATATTTTAGAGTATAACACAGATAACTGTCATAAAAATGTACTCCTACAAAGATTTATGTATATTTAGAATATGAATTTGTCTACGACTGTTAGTGTAATGCATATATTTTAGCCATTTTTCTTCAAATTTCTCAGTTCCTTTAAAAAATATTATTTTGAAAGCCTAATTTTACAATATTTTCATAGTTTTAAAACATATGCAGTTGAAAAATAACATTAAAATATATATATAAGTTATTTTTCAAAAAATGTCTCCGAACACAGTCGGATTTAAGAGAAAAACTATAGTACGAAATCAGTTGTGGAGAATCGTGTAACATACTATGTAATATTGTACACATTTTATACTAGAGATTTAAGTCAGGGCATTATCAATTTCGCCTCCAAAATAGTTCAAAATTTTGACATTCAGAAACAAGGGAGGGAGGAATAAATCGAACTGTTTACAACTTTTAAATGCATAACCTGATTTATTTTGCTTTTTTACGCTTGACGGTGCATAATTTTAAAGATTTTTTATTTCTTCTTCAAACCCTAATGTGTTTTTTAGGATCTTGTACTTGTGTATAGAGTACTTGTGTATATTTAACTTTTTAATCCTTGCTTTTATTTAATGATTTTTTGATTTAATTTTTTTAAATTAAAATAAATGTATGTGTGTTTTTTTTTTTATTTTAACGTGAAGGTGTGCAATATGGACTTTTGCAATCTTGGTGTGTCTTTTAATCATTTTGTGATTACGTGTCTTCGTTTCAAATCATTTATGCGTTTACATTTTTATAATTATTATGGTTTTGTTCTTTGATCTTTTGTATTCTTTGTGTTTTTAGTGCCTTTATGATTCGCTCTTTGTGGTAGTGTTCTTTGTATGATTTTTTTTTCATTGCACTCTGAAATGGAGTTGCCTCTGCTGTGTGCTTTTCATTAAATAAGTAAATAAAATAGCACCTAAGCGCACGAAGCACGTGTCTCATAATATGACGTCCCATTTATTTCCTGTTGCAAAATTTGCAACGGAACTCAAAATGTCAAGAAAGTGAAAGTGTGTTTCTTCAAGGAGTTCGTTGAAACCTCTATAGGAAATGGACCTTAGAAACTGATCGGTGTTGCTTTAGAAGATATTTGGAAAAAAAATTGACGGGAGACTGTCTCTGCGAAACGGCCGCTGGTATTGAGGGGCGTAGACTTACTTACCTTACTCAACTGTGACTTTCTGTGAATAAAGTAGCTCTATGTGACTATTAGTCTAGTCTGACTATGTGCCTCTATGTAAAATTCTTCGTTATTTTGACCAAATTTGCAACACGACTGTGACTAAACCGTAATTACAAATTCTAAAATTATCTTTGAACTCTTCAATGTCTACCAATGAAACTAAAACCAACTCTCTATGTTATTTGGTTACGGAGCCATAAGGGCTTAACTTTAGCACAGAATTCGACTTAATTCAACAACTTTTGAGAAATATTTCACGTGAACCTCAGATCGATGATTGAATTGCCTTAGTTTGCGTGCGCGCGCATCGGGCGCTGTGACGTCATCAAAATTTTTAGTGATTTTAACCAACTTTGCAGCTCGACTGTGACTAAACCGTAATTCCAAATTCTAAAATTATTGTTGCAATCTTCAATGTCTACTTTTCTCTGTTAAATAAAACTAAAACCAACCCTCTATGTTATTTGGTTGAGAAGCTATAAGCGTTTGAAAATACCACGAAAAGTGTCAAAATTTTTCAGACACACCATTAGACCACTATGGAGAGACTTAAGTCCGCATCAAAAACAAAACAGATCTGACTTTTATTTTTCTTTTATATCACTTCTCGTTCCTTAATTCCTTCGTTTACAATGATATTGCGACTAATGGCAGAAGTTTTTATAATCAAATTTGTGATTAATTCAAAACAGAAATTCATTTAAAAGTCGAAACTCATTTGGAAAAATTTTCCAAAAAAGTTCGAAATTTAATTTTACTTTACAGTTTTCTAAATCTTTGTACTTTTTTACATAATTTAGAAGAATTGTACTGAAATTTATGTCTTAAATGAAGTTATGCATTAATAGGTTAAGAGTGATACCTCTATTCAAATTTTTTGATTTGATAACTCGAATCAAAATAAATTTGATAATAAAAATTGAACTTTTCGCAACTAGTACGAATACTTCTGTTTGTTTTTTTTTTAAATCCGGTAGGAACATGCAATTTCATGTTTATATCAGATTATATATAAAAAAAAATCAAAAATATTCGTTACTAGTTGCGAAAAGTAGTTTTTTCTTCCTATTTGAAATTTCAGAAAATTGAGATAGATGGCGTTGCTCGTTAAGCGATGGATTTCTACATGTATCCTCTACAATGGAAGAGAGGTTTAACCCCTTCAGACCTGGTGTCCGGTATACCGGACATCAACTTTGAACAGCTCCTATTAATTGAATAATTGATGGAACTGCATGCTGATTTTTAAATTTCATTCTCGATTTTCTTAGAAATATAATCGTTGCAAAAATATTTTGTTTCTGGCATGGAATTATTTCATTTTTTCTATTTTTTCCAAAAAAAAAAAAAAAAATAGAGAAAATCGTCGTTTTTCCCAGAACGTAGCTCGGTGGTGAATTTTGTTTTTCAATTAATTTCTTGTTCTAAATCCTTTTTCTACCAATCAAAATTCTTCTACAATATTTTAGTATCCTTTGAAAACCATTTTAAAGTGAAATTTGTGTGATTTTTATTTTTTTTC
Source organism: Araneus ventricosus (assembly GCA_013235015.1). Classification (NCBI taxonomy): domain Eukaryota; kingdom Metazoa; phylum Arthropoda; class Arachnida; order Araneae; family Araneidae; genus Araneus; species Araneus ventricosus. The sequence continues at coordinate 33,825 of BGPR01007096.1, read as the reverse complement.
AGTTGAAATATCCGGTATCATCCGGATGCCGGACATGGGGTAACTTTTTAATTTTTCATCTACAGGCTGAAATTTCATTTATGCTGTAAACTTTGCAGTAGTACACAGTTTAAATCCTTTTTCTACCAATCAAAATGCTTCTACAATATTTTAGTATCCTTTGAAAACCATTTTAAAGTGAAATTTGTGTGATTTTTTTGCCTTTTTTCAGTTGAAATATCCGGTTTCATCCGGATGCCGGACATGGGGTAACCTTTTTAATTTTTCATCTACAGGCTGAAATTTCATTTATGCTTTAAACTTTGCAGTAGTACACAGTTTAAATCCTTTTTCTACCAATCAAAATGCTTCTACAATATTTTAGTATACTTTGAAAACCATTTTAAAGTGAAATTTGCGTGATTCTTTGTCTTTTTTCAGTTGAAATATCCGGTATCATCCGGATGCCGGACATGGGGTAACTTTTTTAATTTTTCATCTACAGGCTGAAATTTCATTTATGCTGTAAACTTTGCAGTAGTACACAGTTTAAATCCTTTTTCTACCAATCAAAATGCTTCTGCAATATTTTAGTATCCTTTGAAAACCAATTTAAAGTGAAATTTGTGTGATTTTGTTGTCTTTTTATAGTTGAAATATCCGGTATCATCCGGATGCCGGACATGGGGTAACTTTTTTAATTTTTCATCTACAGGCTGAAATTTCATTTATGGTGTAAACTTTGCAGTAGTACACAGTACGCCAAAAGAAAAAAATTCTAGCTACATTATTTCTTAATTCCGATTAAAGGGGTTAACATTTGGAAACAGGAACGACTCAAACGCATGGACACAAACAGCTCTAAATAACGATCTAAGTTGAAGAGGGTGCTTGCTCCCCTCACGGAAACTCGAAGGCATACGTGCTCTAAAGGGGAAATACATCAAAAAGTAAAAAATTAAAACAACTCATCTATCACATCTTCAGCATTCTCTGCTTGAGTGTTTAGGTGGGTTCTCCGCTGCATCATGTCGGGTGACAGGTTTCGGGTGGTCACAGAGCGTGAAAGGAAAGCGAATATTTTATTGTGAGAACTCTTTTTAGCTGATTCTTTGAGAATCGTTAAAGAAAACATTGGGCAGCAATTTTTCAAGACAATTTTCGAGTAATGGGATACAACACCTCTTCCATCATGTTACTAATGACTGTAAAGAATTGTAGCAACTGCTGTTTGCCATCGACGCTTTTTCCTGTTTTGCCCTCTGATACTTTTAGACTAGTAGTTCTGTGAACAGTAGACCCCGCTCAAATAAAAAAATCTAAGATTTTTTCTTCGTCGCATTTTTTTAACAGCTTATCAAATGTTATTCATTGTGAAGACAGAATCGTTTGTAGGGACACCGGACATCATAATTTGACTCTCCAGGAGATACACTGGTGTCCAAAAGTTTGGCGCAATTCTTAAGGTGCGACAAATTTGGATTTAATACTGATAAAATGGTTCTCAATCTGCTGAATTAGCAAAACATCTCTGTCTCTTTTACTCCGCTTATCTTTAGGCGGAATATCGAAATATTTTTAAAAAGATGTCGCCAAAAAATCGCAGAGAAAAATTCAATCTTTAAATAAGTTATTTAAAAAAAGTCATCGAGAAAATTTCACTATTAAATAGGCATCAAATTAAAATATTTTTTCCAACTCACTTCGTTAGAAATAAGAAGATGGAATTCAAAATAACTTGGCGATAAATATTACAATTTGGCAAAAATACACATATAAGCTAAAAACTGGCGTTGTGTTGCAGAGCAGACGATTTATAAGGCAGGCGAAACTATCTTGGCGAGATCGTATTTCTTGGCGAGAAGCGTCTGATAATTCCATTTAGGCTTAACAATTAGAATCGCATTTTGAAAGTTCTTAAAATTGCTGACTGCGGCTCATAAGATATAAAAGAAATTATTTAGATGGTGAATGAATGTAAATATAAATTTAGAACTAAAAGATAGCCAAAGATTATAATCATTAGTTATTGACGATATATATATTGTGACAAAATTACTTTGTGGGTGTACGTGAATGCAATATAATAAACGGTATTTAAAAAATAAAGCTCTTTATTTTACAAATATTCTCAAGCAAAGAAACGTAGCACAAGTATTAACACAGCACTAATAAAAATTCACAACAGAGATTACCACTAAATCTCAACACAATGCTCAAAGGTTTCTTGTTAACTCACCAGCTTGCTTGCAGGTCAAACTCCAACTGACTCTTCTTGGCTTGAGAGCTTGCCTTTATACTTTTCAACAGGAAGTGACTTCATTATGTAGGAAGTGACGTAATCTCTAGAAAGTTCATGAAACCAGTAGAAATAGGTGGAAAGTTTGAGGTCCTTCTAGAAGATTCCCTTTGCCGCCAAGTCGCCAAAATGATCGCCAAATTTGTCGCCAAGGTCGCCAAATTTATCGCCAAGTCGCCAAGTTTGTCGCCAAGTCTAGCATCTCAGGGAAACGACTTTATAGCTTTGTAACAATATATAAAATGTTTTCGTTGTTGTAGTCGTTAAATAAATACAAGCCGAGTTATTAACTAATTTCTTTTTATTATCGGAGAGTGACGGAATGTACGTACATTTTAGATGAAGTTTTAAGCCAAAAGTGAACAGAAGATCCCTGCTTTTTCTCAGGTAGGGATTTAACAGATAGATATGTGATAAAAGTGAAGGGAATAATAGCTATTTTTACTATATTACGTAAGTGTTTTAGGGAAAAGTCTGGAAAAGAATTCGCGATTTATGTTGGCGCGTGGAAGCAATTAGAATATTCTTTTAGCAATAAATATGTCAAAACGAGAGATTTAATATACATCCAGTGCGGGAAAAGAAGAAAGTGATTTTGGAATACATTAAGATTTTAAAATATATAATATTAGAATTTGGATTAAAATTAAGAGATTATTACATATATATATATATCCAATGGGTATCTTTAATTGGCTGCTTGTAGTATTATCTCATATAATGCTGAAACGTGCGGTGTAATGCAGGATGACATGTATAGTAGGGTGGATCGAAAAGAATAGGAAAACTTTTTTGGGAGGAAATTGCTTTTGGCGCAGGGTGAGAAAGTTGTATCTTAGGTATATTAGTTTACATATATATGTGGTGCCAGACTGACGGCAGCTCCCTTCATTCCCGCCAATTGTGTGGCGCCTCTAGCGGATCCGACCAGAACTCTTCAGTAGCTGACGCTCTGACATCAAGACGCGATGCAGAAAAATGACGCCTGCTCCAAAAGACACTTCTAACGACGAGAAGATGCAGGATTATGCAACTACAACTATAACTTTGTGTTGATTGTGTTTTGTAAATAATTAATCATTTCATTTCATTAATCATCCAACTGTCATTTTAATCCATCATTAAATCTTTTCATTAAGAAGAAGGTGTTTTTTGTCGGCCATCCTTGACACCCACATATATATTTTTTTATTAAAACCCATTCATATCTTCCAGTGCCTCAAGTGCCCAAAAAATTGTTAAAAATGACATTTTTTTTGGAAATTTATAAAAATATATATATATTCAAAATTCCCTTTAGAACCTGATAAGAAAATTTTGTTTTGGGTATATTAGTTTAAATTTTTTTATTATTATTATTCAAATTCATTCATATCTTCTGGTGGCTCAAGCGCCCCGAAAATAGTTAAAAATTGAAATTTGTGTGATTTTGACTCATTCCAACAACAAGGAAGGGAGGAATAAAAGAAAGCTTTTCCAAAATTTCCCCTCTAGCGATGTATTTTTGTTTATGAAAAGTCGAGAGTGTGGCGTAGTTTATCTTTGTCTTCGAAATAAAGTAAAATTGCGTTATATTTTAAAATATAAAAAAAGAAAAGGTAGTTGTGGGTCCCTGAATAATATTAAATAAACAAAAATAATTTTATTCATTTAATAATAAAAAATAAACAAATTTTCATTCTCTCCTATACGCTTTTCCCTGTAAAATCGTTTCTTTAACGCATTTTTAATTTTAATTCAAAATTTGCATAAAAATCATTTTTTTGCAAATATTTAAGTGTCTTGGGGCACCGGAAGAAATTAAACAAAGTTGAAAAAATTTTGCTTATATGCTAGTACACTTAAAAGACAACACTAGCCATAACAAAGACAAGAAAAGACAAAAGACTATGCAAATTATTCTATCCACACTTCGAATTTTCGATCCACCCTAATGTACAGTTTTGTTTATCTTGTGACTGTGCCGCTGACGTCATATCAATTGGTCTATCACGAAACGGCTTCAATTTTAATACTATCTTTTTCTGACATAGACTTACGTCTCTCCAAAGTGGTCTAATGGTGTGTCTGGAAAGAAAAGAATTATGACGCTTTTCGCGCTAAAGTTAAACGCTTGTAGCTTCGTAACCAAGTAACATAGAGAGTTGATTTTAGTTTCATTTAACAGATAAAGGTTGACGTTAAGGATTTCAAAAAGCATTTCAGAATTTGAAATTACGGTTAAGTCACAGCCGAACTGCAAAGTTGGTAAAATTCACGAAAAATTTTAATGAAGTCACAGCGACGTTAAACGCTTATAGCTCCGCAACAAAATAACATGGAGAGTTTATGTTAAATTAATTTAACAAAAAAAGGTTTATATTAAAGATTTCAAATAGAATTTTAGAATTTAAAATTACGGCCAAGTCACAGTCTAGCTGGAAAGTTCGAAATTGTGATCAAAATCAAAGTTCAAATGTCGTTTCAATCCTGAAAACTTTTGATGACGTCGCAGCAACCGATGCGGGCGCATGCAGACTATCCAAGTACATTAGGCAATTCATTCTTCTATCTTACGTTCACGCGAAATATTTTGATGACGTCACAGCGACCGATGTTCGCGTACGCAGACTATCCAAGTTCATTAGTCAATTCATTAATCGATCTTGCGTTCACGCGAAATATTACTCAAGAATTGTTGAATTACGTCGAATTTTCTTCTAATGTTAAACGTTTATAGCTCCGTAACCAAATAACACAGAGAGTTGGTTTTAGTTTCATTTAACAGAGAAAGGTAGAAATTGAAGATTGCAAAAATAATTTTAGAATTTGTAACTAAGGTTTAGTCACAGTCGAGTTGCAAAGTTAGTAAAAATCACGAAGAATTTTGCATAGATAAAGTCACATAATCACACTAGACTAAAAGTCAATATAGACCATAGAGTTAATAGTCAAATAGAACTACTTTAGTCACAGTTGAGTAAGGTAAGTAAGTCTACGCCCCTCAATCCCAGCGGCCGTTTAGCAGAGACAGCCTAACGTCGATTTTTTTTTTTGTATCACAACATATAAATAAATAATACACTGAATAAATGGCATTTAATTGAAATGCAAACTGACTTTCCTCCTCGTAAAAATTTCTGTTTGCATTTTTTTAAAGTTATAACATTAGCGTAAGTGCATTTGCCTTAACTTTAAATCAAACTTAAAGAGTAATAACATGTCGCAAAGAAACTTGAAACTAATCTTTATTTAATTAAGTGAAGTAAATGTTTTCTATTTCTTAAAGAAATACTTCAAAGAAATAACATTCATATCTGTCGATTGCCATAAATTCATGGATTTCAAAACATATGACTAAAAGCATTAAAAAATTGTATCAAAATTATATAAAAATATAAAGAAGGGTCCATTACAGGATAGTTTAAATTTTATTGAAGCAATCGATCAAAATCTTGTTCCGCAGCTTGTAAGTAAAAAGTGCACAAATTGTTATTTACTTGATATATAAATTTACTGTTCTGTATATATGTAAAAAAATGATATAATGGGTTTGCAAGTGTTCCATTTGCCTTATTCAAATCAAGAATTAAAAAAAAGAAAAGAAAACGACACAAAGAAGCTTGAAGCTGAACTTCATATAATTAAGTGAAGTAAAATCTGCTTATTTCTTCAAGAAATACTCCATAGAAATAGAACTAGTATCTGTCGGTTACCATCAATCTGAATTCCTTTCCTCAAGTTTCAAAAAATATAAAGAAGAACATTAAAAAAATCACATCAAAATTGTCAAATAGCTTAAAGAAAAAAAGGAGGGACTTTTTAACTACCTCTCCTAGGCTTTCTATCTGTATGTATCTCTTAAGCACATATTTCCCCATTTTATTCCGAAATAAGAAAACCATTTAAACTAAAGTTTGAAAGGCGAACCTATCTATTAAAAACTTTGCCAACAACTACGCTAAGTGCAGTCAGAGCAGGAGGCTCCAAACATGATGCCAATGGAAACACCACTAATAAAAAATGATCTTCGAATGGAGGATCCTTGAAAAGATTCGAGGAAGAGAGGCTGTGTCGCTAGCACAGTCGGGGGCTAAAGAAGAGGAATGGAGGAGAATGATGGCACGTGGTGACCTCTTGCGGCACTTAATGGAAAACTCCCCACCTAGTGATTCTAATGGAAGAACGATGTTGGGCCTTTTGCGGATCATGGAATATTTGATCTTTTCATCTTTTCAATGGAGCTACTCTCTCTTGGAGATGGCTTCTGCCTTCTGGCTCTTCTTATTTGAAAAATGCTTTGTTTGGCTTTCAGTGCCCTCCGATATTTTTCGAGGGAAGGCTCAAAATTTTCTGGGAATTTCTTTTTACGATGATTCAAAGAGTTTGAAAGATTACCCTCGACAACATTTAAGGGCCATAAATTCGCCATTTTTTCTTTTTTTCTGTCCACGCTTCCAGACAGAAGGGTAGTGATAGTTTGGGAAGGGAAAAATGGCTTCTTTTGGAAAGAAGATTTCTTTTGGGAGCATCTATTCAAAACTGGGAGATAATGGAGTGACTGTCAGCTTTCAATGGAGTTCGGTTTTTTCCGATGAGTTTATATTTTTATACTGAACCATCAATGGAATTTATGACTATGAGAAAAATATGTGAAGGATATTAATTCGATAAAATATATTAATTTCTAAATTGAAACTGATACTGACTTGATGGCATATTTGGAAGTCAATAAAACTAGACTATCAATCATTATTTTTATTTGTCCGGAAATTTATTTTGGTTAAATAAAAATTTCGTAGTTATGGTAAATTTGGTAAAATAAAATTAACTTTATCGTAAGCCAAAGATGATGCATTTGTACTCAAACGCTGCATACTCACGACAATATCGATGGAATTAAAAGTACATTAACGAAATTTTGAGTCATTTTTTTAATTAATATCATTTATAATTTCTCTTTGTATAATTTAAAATTTTTGGAGAAATTTTCTAAGAAAAACGTTTTAAAGATGATTTCTTCTACATGCAGTTGTTCTCTGAATGAGAAAAAATGATGCATTTATATATTCAGCTGAGAGAAATTTATAATTGGCTTCAGAATATAGACTTTTTAACAGTTTCGAATTCATTTGACAGCTTTGCTTTAGATACACTGAGTAATATCTTATTTTCAATGAAAATGCGCCAAAATTGTTATTACCCACTGGTAAAAAGTATGCCTACGTTGTTTCCAGCCCAGATCCAAGAAAAGATGCAGCCTTTCACCGGTAGTCAATTAGCATAAATAAAGTTTTCAATTTCTCTAAAATCAATGAATTAATTTTATGGGGCTATTAAAAGTAAGACACCCCAATTTAGAGCACTGACCATAATGGTCATAAGAACACTATGTATCAATCAGTGTAGTGAATTTCAGAACATGGATAAACGAATCACTCCGAAAAAAGAAGAAGAAAAAAGGAAAGAAACAACTGGCAAAATCATTATTTCTTATCTAAGAACTTTCACCTTATTTTATTTTAAATTCATTAAATAACTAAATTGTCATTTTAGTGTTCATAACTAATGTTAGTATCTATTGCTCAGGATGGTCATAAATTATTGGACCCATTTAAAAAAAATAATAATGATAACTAATGTGTTACAACTGCGTTTTTTTAAATGAGAGAGCAAATAAAAGGTTTTTTTCAGATAAGTGGCGTAACCTTACGGCTTTCTAAACTTGCTACAGCGAGAGATTTCCATATGCAATGGCTACCGATCAGCAGAAGCCGATGTGCGTTTTCTCGGGGCCTTTTTTGGTTTTTCTTGAATATTTCGAAAACTATTCAGTTTTCAAATTTCAATTGATTTAATAAATTATAAAACGTAAAATTCCCTACAAATGCATGCGTTTAATTTTTCTTCTAGCTTTAATAGTTTCTCAGATAATGACTCTCAAAAATGGGAGATGTCCAATAATTTACGACCACCTAGACCAGAGGTTCTCAACCTGTGGTACGCGCTATGAATTTTCGTTATTTCAAAATCGTCTGCATGTAATCAATTATTTATTAAATTTTGAAAAAATAATAATAATTGAAGGAAAAATGTCACAGATATAAAACTGGTATCATTGAGAAGGTAAAATTTTGAACTTTAAGATGTTATCTAAATATTTTTGAGGGATAATTTGCTCCGAAGTTACTGCAAAAAAACGGTTTCGTTTAATTTCTAATTAACTGACTGTTTAATTAACATTTGCACTTTGATAAGTTCACAGGTATCTTCCCGATGTCTTAATTAAGAAGTGTGCAAAGTTTGGTTGAAATCAGTGCCGTGGTTTAGGAGATGTGGAACATAAATACAAACAAACATACAAACAAACAAACATACTACAAACAAAAGAACATACATACAAACAAA
>BGPR01007096.1:0-10462 GCA_013235015.1 Araneus ventricosus | reverse complement strand
TTTTCATAGTCACTCTCAGATTACAAATGGCGAACTTATGTTTTTGTTTCTTCATAACAAGATCATTGTTCCGAAGCTGTAAAGTTACTTCCCTGACATGCCAATATTTTGACAGGAAAGAGAGTTTTACAGATGTTTTACTGGAATAGTCCAATCGACTATACGATTGGGACATACTGCCACAGGAAATTCCCACGAAACGGAGAAAGTGAAAACTTTAAACTCATAGTATACTTCTTTCAGTATGTCAACATTAAATTAAAGTACTTTTCATAGTTAAATTTTAATCATGCAAAAGTCGGTCGAAAGGATGGATGTTCGAGGACTAGGACAACCTTCATAATTAAAGCGTAAGCAGGACTATATAACTGGCTTTCAGGTTCATTTAGTGGTTTATCAAATAACTTGAGTAAATAGAAAAGCAATTTATCGTTACTTTCTTTTACTTCATTTTTTTAAATTTTAAAATTTAATTTGAATTGTAAATGTTAAAAATAAAATAAAAACTTAAAATAAAACTAACTATCAATTTACTTCACTATTACTATTAACCAAATTGTTAAATTTTCTATTATTAACAAGAATTGCAGATTTTGTATTCCGGGAATTATTCCTTTCGCAATTTCTGCGTTATTTTTTTAAATTTATGAATTAAAAACTAATGTCTTCTTTAAATGCATGCAAATATTACAAGTAAAGTTACTGACAGGGAAGAATTAAGCTTTTTAAGCACAACAATTCTTATACTCATCACTGTGGTTGAAAATGGCGACGTGGATAGCTTCGCGAGTTGTAACAGGTTTTGACCGAAAACTGTCGTGCTTGCAGTTTTCTATCAATTTATGGGATTCTTTTCTAAAGGTTTTAAGTCACGAAACAACTACGTTTTTTCCTCTAAAATTATTATTTTTATTGACTGTTTATTAGTCTTCTAATAGATATCTTGAACTCGAGCGAAACGTGCCGATGGACATACAGTCAAAATTGTAGGCTAAGTGAACATCAAGGGAAAAAATTGCACTCTATATCCGTAAATGCACTCCTGATTAATAGGTTGCTTCTGAACTGGCCACCTACTTCTGCTTTGCAACATAATCAATGAGTTGCTCGAAAAAATTTAAGTACTTTAGTTAGTATCGAGACAATCTCTTTGAACTATACAGTGTTTCAAGAATGTATTCCCACTTTGAAGAAATTTACACAAACAATCAATAACATTCATTCAATTTTCATAACTCAAATTAATTTATGGAAATATAGTATCTTCTAAATTATCAGAAGTTCCGTAATTCAGATAAATCTATACAACAATTTTTCATTTTTTACAATAATAATTTTTTTAATTAAAACTATTCTTTCTCATAAAAAATCGCACAATCAATCTGTATAATTACAGCTATTTGACAACTGATATTCCTATTTTGTCAGTAGAATGACATGTGAGTTAATTAGGCTTTAACTGTGTAAGGCAGTTTGTCAGCTTGCATTTAATTAGGCCAGTGGTTCCCAAACTTTTTCGATTTGCGACACACTTGCTGAATCCAGATTATTCCATGGCGCCCTATTTTGTAAAACTCAAACTATGAAAAACTTTTTTTGTAAAATAGCCAATTATTTTTGTATAAGTTATCTAAAGTAGACAATTATTTTTGTACAGGTTTTGTAAAGTAGCCAATTATTTTTGTATAGGTTTTGTAAAGTAGACAATTATTTTTGTACATGTTTTGTATTGTAGCCAATTATATTTGTATAAGTTTTGTAAAGCAACCAATTATTTTGGTATAGGTTTTGTAAAGTAGCCAATTATTTTTGTAAAGGTTTTCTAACGTAGACAACTATTTTTGAATAGGTTTTTTAAAGTAGACAATTATTTTTGAATAGGTTTTGTAAAGTAGTCAATTATTTTGTATAAGTTTTGCAAAGTAGCAAATTATTTTTGTATAGGTTTTGTAAAGCAACCAATTATTTTTGTATAAGTTTTGTAAAGTAACCAATTATTTTTGTATAGGTTTTATAAAGTAGCCAATTATTTTTGTATAGGTTTTGTAAGGTAGCCCATTATTTTGTATAGGTTCTGTAAAGTAGCCAATTATTTTTGTATAGGCTAGGCAAAAATAAATGAAACACATTTTAGGTCTCATAAAAAATTATTAAGCAGACTTTACTAAATATATCAATCAATGGCATGGACAGGTCTGTTAATCACTAAACATCTTTTCAAATCATGGAATTAAACTGTATACATCTACCCCCATTTCCTTTACCAAGTTGATTTCCGTGCGGTACTTGATTTTATGACAGTAACTGCCAACAATTCAACTTCTTACAAATAAGAAGTAGCAAATAGAATTAAAATTCTCTGAGCTTTAGTACTTATGAAAAATATATAATACCCATCAGTGCCCCTGTGAGGAAATTAAGGCTTCCCAGGCCGCAGCAGCGCACACTTTGGGCACTACTGAATTTAAGCAATCTTCTTTGAGGATACCGTGCCTGGAGATGTTTACTTGAACTTACATCAGGAATGCGTCTGCCATGCATTCACGAGATGATTGAGAATGAGGAATGGTATTTTCAGCAGGATGGAGCACCTTTACATTGGTATTGAGACATGAGAGTCTACCTTGATGGATTCTGGAGAGCAGATGTTTAGGAGAAAGAGGTAGCATTGAACTCCTCAAGCTTACTAGATCTTATCCTTATATTCTTTTTTGTCTGTACACGATGCTTATGGCTCAAGATCAACTACAGTAAATCAGTACAGTTGAAGGGAGCGGCTGAAAGAGAAGTTCCATGACTCAAATTAATTAATACCATGCATACTATCGGAGTTAATCTACTAATTTGATTTGAATTACGAATTAATTGAAGGCGGGTCTTGATGAAATTCTGATGATCTCATGGTTAAGATAAAGAGGTAGCACTGAGTTCCCTCACTCTCATTGGATGTCACTCCCAGATGAGTTACTTTTTATATCTTAAACTTAATATTTACCGCTCAAGTTAGCTACAATCAACAAGTTAAAAGGAGTCATGGAAGGAACGAGTGACCAGATACCAACTGATACGCTCATTGAAATTTGCAATTCCCAACTGCAACTTGAAAACACAATACCATATTTAGATTTTCAAACAGTAGTTTATCAAAATAATTTAACCCTCCGAGCGGCGCAAACGTCTTTTTACGTTTTTCATGCTCAGTTCAAAAGCAGATAGCTTGTATTTATATGTATATTTTAATAAAAAAATCATGGAGAAAGTATTCTTAAGATTTCAGAGATATAATTAAATACAAAAAAGATCGATTCATTTACTTTAAAAGTTAAGTTTTCTAACCTGATAGCTAAAAGTTCAAAATAATTGAGCACTCAGAGGGTTTTAAGCATGTTCATTTATTCTGAACATTATGCCACAAAAATTTGTCGTGAATGTTTCTTTTTAGAGGATCAATTTAAAAAATTATAATTTACTTTTGTGTAGAACAACGTGCAAAAGAAAATTCCTTCTTTTTCTATACCTGAACAAAGAACGCGGGAAAGCTCGGTTCTTGGCGACTTCTTGCTCTAACCTGAATTTGTAAATCTTTAATTTCATCTTGTTCGAACTTAATAAGATTTATGTTTGTTTCCTCAGCAAAACTGGTAACACATGAATTACAAATGATAAATTAACTGTAAATGCAACTGTAATAATCGATTTGTATAATAAATAAATAAATGGACCGCGATGTACTTGTGGCAGTCTCGGCTTTCGACAAAAATTCGTCGTATAAGCGTATCTGATACATATTAAATCCATCGAAATCAAATGTCAGAGGAAAGCCTTTTGCCCACACACACTTTTTGCGGGAAAAATTAAATTTTTATTTCATTTTAGCAGCTTAAAACTGTAAATTACAAAAAATCAATAGTGTGCAAGAAAGCTAGCTTATTTTTCAACTAAATTTTTACATTTTGCTGTCTACCCCCAACAGTTTACTTTTAGGTGTCTCGGAATTTTTTGTCACCCTCCTACTTTTGTCACCCAGTCGCTGCCACTGTCAAATGTCCTTCCTTTGGTGTGATGTGGAAGTTTGGTGAGAGGTTATCAACTCAGGTCAAAGTTCAAAATTTCGAGGCTCCTCCCAAACCAGGCCTTTCCCAGTTTTAAACTGGGATATTAATTTGGAAAAAATGAATTTGGTTGAGAAAACGTAGGAAAAATAACCTTAGGGAAAATACTTGCGGATGAGTACTGTAGGAGAATTTAAGGTTCGACATAATGTTTTAAATCATTTTGTTATATAAATGTAAAGATTTCATCTAAATTCGCAACCAGATACAGGCCAGTAATGTTAAATGTAGCTGACTAAACTCGGCCAAGAATATAGCAGACAATCCCAAGCTCGGCTCGATATTTGAATCCGGCTATGGTTTACTCAATCTTGCTTGATCCATTCCGTTCTTTATTTCCAAAACATTACTTGTGCTGAGGACATTTCTATGTTATAACCAGTTCTTTAATTTGATCTTAGTTTTTATCTCCATACTTCTCAACAGTTTTTATGCCATAAAAATAACAGAAAGAAACGACACCAGCTAAGTAATGCAGGCCATACGTCAAAACAGCAGACACGTGGTCACCTTGACTGAAACTTACCATCCCATTTTAAATTGGTAAATTCACAAAACATATCTCAAGTAATTTTCCTAATTAACCATTTTACGGCTATTATTTCATTCTGCCCACTCAATCAGCCTACAGGAACACGCAGACAAAAACCCTACCAGCAGCAGCGAAATATCCCCCAACGGTATTCCGTGACAAAAATCTGTGTTTGGATGACGCGAAATGAAGCAAGCCATGAGTTAAACGTCGGAGCTGGAATGCGCGTTGCATGCTGATCAGGCCTTCTTCCAAATCTCTAGTGTCACTAGAATGTCTGCGAGCGGGCAGTCATGATCCACACCCAGTCTCTTCATTTGCCTCGCAGATAGACTCACTCCAATGGATGGAATACCAGGAAGATCATTAGGCAACGGCCCTTCCGTGTCCAGAACCGGAGAACATGATTTGAATTGAAATGGCACCGTTTATCCCTTTGGAAAACTTCCCTAACATCTTTTTCCCTGTCCTTTTATTCAAAAATTAGCTTCAGAGTTGGATATATGTTATATAAAGATCAGTGGCGAATCCAGGTCGAGTCGGGAAGGAGGGAGTTGAGGTCATAAAACTTTTGCATCGTCGTGACGAATGTCATATCATGGCTTATGTAAACCAAAACACTTTAACTTTACAGACTTGACTCACCTGACAATAAGAATCATAAAGAGCACTACAATACTTTCGATAATTTAATAAAAAATACAATGAAATAAGTAGCCAAAAAATGTTTTCGACCGCGTCAACGCTACAAGTGCAAGTGGAATGACTAGAAAAGTAGGAAAATTTTCGAGCCTGTCAAGCCAGAAAGCAATGTTGTCACGTTTTTAAAGGAAAATTAAGAACAAACAGTTGTAGTGATTTTAAATAAAATCAAGAATTCGAGTTTAGCTCTGGGGGCCTGCAGCCCCATAGCCCCTCTGGATTCTCCACTGATAAATTTGGTGCATAACAATGATCATTTATATAAATATACAAGACAAGACACCACTTCATGCCCCTGCAACTATAACCTTTCGGTTATTTAAGCAGTGTAGTGGACCTGAAGTGGAAGTGACATCAAAAGACGCTCCATAACCATCACTCGCTCTGACCAAAGACCTGAGGGGATAATTTTATCATAGGGTTGACAAGAGTTGTGTCCAATTACAATTTACAGTACATTTTTCAGTACAATTTACAGTACATTTTCCAGTACAATTTACAGTACATTTTCCAGGTACGGTTTACGGTACATTTTTCAATTACAGTTTGGTACAGTTACGAGTACTATTTTACCGTACATTTTCCAGTACAGTTTACAGTACAATTTACTGTACATTTTACCGTACAATTTACAGTACATTTTACAATACAATTTACCGTACATTTTACAGTACAATTTACAGTACATTTTACAGTACAATTTACAGCACATTTAAATTGAACATTAATTACAATAGAAAAACAACTTAAAAAATTCTTGGTTACAAAAGAGAAAAGAAAAAGCATACAGAATACAAATATACATCAAAATCTCTCGCAACCGGTAAAATCAAATTAACGGCACTTTCGAATATCGCCGCATAACAATCAACGCCACCTATCTAAATTTTCGTAATTTTATCAGGAAAAGAAAACTGAATTTTTTCTCAACCAATAGCGAATATTTCTGATTATTATTTTCTTTTTACTTCTAGCCTGAACATCCAATCTTATGTTCCAAACAATATCAAGAAGAAAAGCAACGTTAAGAATATTGAATTTTGGAAATGTTTTGGAAACTGAGCAAGCGAAGAGCTGAGCCGTTATCATGAAGTAATCAGTAATTAATGTTCGTAAACCGGATTCATTTACTCAACAAATTTGTAAAAGTTCTTTCGCTGTTTACATACTGTTGCAGCAGTGAAAGCAAACATAGTGATGCTCGTGAAAATGTTAAGTAACAAATCTAGAAAGATATGAGAAGTTGTTTCTTAGAACTTTCTAAACCAGGAAACTTACTTTTTGTTACATTAAAATAAGAACCATGTATGCAAAAAGAACTATCTCCTAACTGACGAAATGTTATACAGAAAATAGTTTTACTGTAATTTATTCATTACTCATTTTTGAAATAAAAGAAGCCTATAGTAAAACGAATTGGATGTGGTTCGAATCTTCAGAGTAATTTATACACCCTTAATCACTTTTTTACAATAATGAATCCGATATCCATAAAATTATGGTTGTTTCTGATTGCATAACTGGGTTCGATTATACGATCTTATCCAAAAGTTAAGCATAATTCCTAAAATGCGAAAAATTTAGAGTTAATATGGATACAATAGTTTGCGATCAGTTGTGAAGAGTCGTGGGACATGCAATCATCTGAGTCCACATTTTACAGTGAAGATTCAATCACGAGGGAATTTTGAAGATTCAATCACGAGGGAAGGTGTAATCGAGGTATTTTGAGTTCAATCCGAGAAATTTTAAATTCAATCACGAGGAATTTTGAGATTCAATCCGAGGGCATTCTGAAGATTAATCAGAGGGCATTCTGAAGATTCAATCACAGGGGGGCATTTTGAAGATTCAATCACGTAGCATTTTGGAGGAATTCAATCACGAGGCATTCTGAAGAGATTCAATCACGAGGCATTTTGGATCATCGAGGGCATTTTGAAGATTCAATCACGGTGAGGACATTTGAAGATTCAATCACGAGGGCATTTTGAGATTCAATCGAGGTAATTTTTGATTCAATCACGAGGGCATTCTGAAGATTCAATCACAGAGGAATTCTGAAGATTCAATCACGAGTTAACGAAGATTAATCAGACCCATTTGAAGATTTAATCACGAGGGCATTTTGAGATTCAATCACGAGGGCATTTGGGTCCCGCCAGAAGTGATGAAGATGAAAATGATTTGGACTCACCCGTTCACAAGCTGATGAGTTTGCAACTTTCATCATTTGGTTGCGGCTTACTTATGCTTTCTAAAATTACACGAATATTCAGAAGATATAAGTTTTCTTAAAATCTTAAATTTTCTGCATATTTTTGCTTATTAACATGCAGAGTTTTCAACAAAATTATGCAGCTTGCAAAATATTTTTTTAAACTAATCGATGGTAATCGTCGAACTGCATTTTATTACGTATTTAATTTCTAAGTATACTAGATATCATGATATTCAACTTTCAAACAATTCAGTATTACCGTTCGAAGATTGAAGTCTAAAAATGTCAATTTTGGAAAAACCACATCATTTGTTCTTGCGAGAACAAAAGCAATTCATTCTCTTGAAATGCTTATGTTTTCCTGAATCTTATGGTAATCAACTGAATTTTGATATAATAACCTATATGTCTGGCCAAAATTATAAAAGAAAAAATTATATGTTTCACTGCTGCAGTTAAAATTATTTACTACAAATGCTCATATTTCGTCTCTATATACAAGTATTTACTTTAAATTTAATATATTACTGCTTAATATATTGTCACGTATTCTACAGTTTCGTATAATTTACTTAAAACTCACATTTTATAACTAAAAAACACAGGGAAAATTTGGTTTTTTTTAAGAAAACCTTTCTTCCCGAAAATACGAGCTATTTTTATGAAAACATGTAAGTATTGCGCACAGCAAACAAAGCCATTCATGAAAGTTGGAAATCATTATCAGCTCTCTATGGAACGGCGTAAATCCAAATCATTTTCAACTCCGTCAGTTTCTGGTCAGCCTCTTTAAATTCCTCTGTGACTGAATCTTCACCGTAAAATGAGAGTTCCGTACGTTCCACGATTCTCCACAATTAATTGCGAACCATTGTATCCATATTAACTCAACATTTTTCGCATCTTACGAATTATGCTTAACTTTTGGTTTGGTTTGTTTGGGGGTTTATGGCGCAAGGGCCAGTATTTGGCCATACTGCGCCAAACAAGCTTAACTTTTGGACACCAGTGTAGAGGGGCGATATTCCTTACACCAAAACTCTAGGTCTGTATCAAATTTTAGACCAAATTTGTAGACTGGAAAAGGTATTTTCTGTGTAGGCACTTGAATTTCTTCGCCATGCTAAAAACCACACAAAAATGAGCCACATTTACATGGATTTCTTTTTAGTATGCACCTTCACACTGGCATTGAATGAATATATTTTATACACTTTCAATTGTGATGTATACTTATTTACATACAAGTTACCACTCACATCTATGGAAATATTGTATACAGTTGTAGTTATTGCGTTTATTGACATGAGCCTTACCCTTTCCTCGCCTTCTGGTCAGGAATGGAGCTAGAGTGTGCCCGACGGGGGGGGGGCGATTTGCCCGACAGGGGGGCACGATCTCCCCGACAAGGGGGACGAGTGTAATGAAATTGGTCTCAACTTTTCGCCAGATTATTATTTATCAACTACAGTTGAATACTCCATACAAAAATTTTCCCCGACGGGATACAAAATTTTTCCTCGACGGGGGGGGGGCACAGCATCCCCGACAAGGGGGCCCTGCCCCCCGGTAGCCCCTCTGGCGCCACCCCTGCTTCTGATTAAAATATTAAATACATTTATTTGTGTTCAAATTTATCGTAGCTTAATTAGCAGTTTTTAAAATCTGTAAAAGTCAGAAAAAATAAATGGCGTCGGTGAATAGATGATTTTTGCAATTTAGGAAGACAAAACATTCTTCGAAGAAGTTTTACTTTCTCTTAAACGTAGTAAGCAAATAAGAAGAATTGTAGTCGTCAGAATATTTGACCTCAATATTCTGATGAATTTCAACGTTTTAGATCTCCTTGAATCTGGAGGGGAAAAAACAGTTTTAGAAACATGTCAGCTTGTTTGTCTATCTGTGAACTCCATAAATGAAATTTCGCATGCGACCTTGACATCAAAATTGTAGATCTTTATCAAAGTTTGGACCTAGAGGGTCAAAGATAAGAAGTTCGAATTCATACCCGATTTTCTTCACTATACGAGAAGGCTAAACGAGAAAAAGTCAAGCGGAGAGAACTTCCTCTGGTTAAGCACGTCGATGTGGCCACACTTCAGAATATCTTACCAATTTGTTCTATCACCATGATTTCGGCAGAGAGGGTAAACATTTTTACTTGATCTAGACTCTTTTGGATTTTAATTCAGGATTTTTGCCTATGGTTTTTCATAATGTTTCTCGTTCTTGCGGTTGGACAGAATTCAGGCCACAAAAGGGAATAATTTTGAACTATTGTCATTCCTTTATACAGAAAATTCGTCCAATTTAGAACTACAATGGCGTGCGGCTTCTGATGAAATATGCTATTCTGGTTCTTTTTCATTTATTCTTCCAATTTGATTTCATTTTTATTGTAGCTCTTTCTTTCTACTTTTCCTTGTTTTATTTTTATGTCTTGGATAATTTTGTGTTTTAAATATTTGATCATTTATGCTGTTTAATGCTTTTTTTAAAATTCTGATTAATCTTAAGAAAATTCTGAGAATGATATCACCTAATGCTGCTGCATAAAAAGTGTATTATTGTCATTTTATTATTGGTTACTTCTTCTATTATTATTTTTTTCAACTTAAATTTCAAATTAATAACTTTGTTTCGTGTATTTTATTTGAAATAGCTGCATATGCGCCTTTCAGTTTAATGCAAAAAAATCTTTTAAATTATATTAATTTTAATTTAATCTCTATTAATATTTAAATTATAATTTTGTTAATTTATATCAAATACTACTGTTACCAAATTAAGTGTTTTTTGACTGAAATATAAGCATTCTAGAACATTCTCATTCCATATTTTTCCTCCACGTCTACCAATCTCAAGCAAGAAAAACAATGGTCAGCTCGGCAGAAA
>BGPR01007095.1:0-73992 GCA_013235015.1 Araneus ventricosus | reverse complement strand
AATTCAAAGTCAGTGTGACGAAACTTTCAAAAATTATACAGCTGATTATTATGAACTCTCCATTGATGATTGTTGGAATTCAAATGAACTGGTTCAGTCACTGAATGAAAGAATCTCGTTGGTTAATTTTCATGACGTAGCCGAAGTTACGGCACTAGTCTAAGTTGATTGGTTGTTACAATCTATATATATTGTTCATTTGTGTTTGTAATGAATCGTTCAGTCAGTCTGATAGTAGACGTAGCTGTAGTCAGCTGAATGGATGGCTGTCATTGAGTGTTTGGGCTGCAAGACAGCAGCATGTCTTTATTTGTTTTACAGTAAACAGCATTAAAGCTCTTTTGTATTTTAAAACTGCCTGGTATCTGCGTTACTCTGCAAATTACACTCATGACATGCCAACAATGATTCACAAAATATAATAAAAAAGTATATTGTTAGTTACATTTTCGGAAAGAAAAACCTTTTTGTTATAGTTCATAAATTATTAAAATAAAGTTTCTGTGACGCAGACAATTTTTAATTTGGCTCTTCAATCAAAATTGTCCGAATTTTCTTTTTCTTTCACTTAGATGGAGTATTGGGCATATTTTTTTTTAGTTTAACGTGTTACAGTTATAAGCTGCAAAGCTCCATGGACAATAAAATCAAAAATTTGATAAGCTTTTTTAAGGTAACTGACAAAATCTAGTCTGTGATTAAGAAGCTGAATTTTTGGGAATCCTGTAGAAAAAAATCAGTATGAAGTTTTTCAGACACTTCGCAGCTTTTTATCTGAGAACGAACTGAAATTAACAAAACAAGTAAAAACTACTATAATAGCACATTTAAAAGGTCTTAAGTTGTCATTCTAAAAATATTTTCGGAAGCGCAGTGATGCAGATATGTGGATATTAAATCCATTCAGCGAAGCTTTTTTTTCAAAAAGCTGAAAAATTAACAATTTCTGAAAAAGAAAATTTAATTGAACATTCCAGTGAATCTTCATTAGAATCTGAATTAAAAAAAAAAGAAATTTGATTGACTTCTGGGTAGCAGTGAGAGAAGAGTACCAAGAACTCGGTGTTAAAGCAATAAAATATTTAATACCTTTCACGAACACAGAACTTGTGGAAAGAGCATTCTCGTCTTATACAGTCACTCAAAAAAGTATTGGGACACAACACAAGTTCACAAGATTTTATCATAATATATAACTTAAATATACAAATGAAACAAACAAAAAGAAGTATATCACATTTTGATAAATGTAAATCATAGTAACTCAATCAAAATTCATATATTAATGCAATTATGATTACAATTTAAAGTAAAAGTAATCAAGTCAAAAAATCTGCTCAAAAAAGTATTGGGACTCTGTCCAATAAATGAAGAAAAAAATATGACCTCGATAGTTAATATCTTGTTGGGCCATCCTTGCACTTTATGACCTCTCGCCGTCGATTTGACATGGATTTGATCAATTTTGCGTAACATGATGCGTTGATTTTGGCCCACTCTTCGATCAGATGTTTTCTTAATTCCTGCTTGTTATAAATATTGTGTTCATTGATTTTTTACTGCAAATACTCCCACACATGTTCATTGGGATTAAGGCGTGAACTCTGGGCAGGGGTTTTAATCACATCAGGATAGTGGTAGAGGACCCATAACTTACAAATATCAGCAGTATATTTTGGGTCATTATCCTCGTACAATTTAAAGTGTCTCGAGATTCCGAAGTTGCTCGCACTTTGCTTTAGATTTCGCTTGAGAATGTCAAAGTAGACATATTTATTCATCGTACCATTTATAAAGTACAAGTTCCCCAGACCAGAGCTTGACATGCAACCCCAGACTAATTGGTTGGCACCTCCATATTTTACAGTAGGCCGCAAATTTTTGACATTCAATGCTGTATTAGATGTGTGCCAAACTTTTTGCTTGTCATCCGATCCGAAAATGTTATATTTGCTTTCATCCAAAAAAATTACATTTTCCCAAATTTCTGTTGGCTGCTTTACGTACATTTTAGCAAATGCCAGTCTAGCTTTTCCATTTGCCTTGCTGATGGTGGGCTTTCTCCGAGGTACTCTGCCATAATACTTATGTTTTCTTAAAACATTTCTGACAGTTTCAGGATTTCCAGAATCTACTTTTACATTTCAGAGTCAATTTTACTGCTCTAGTTCTTGGATTAATGTGAACTTGTCTCACAATCCACCTCTCTTCACGTTCACTAAATGTCCTTGGACGCCCTGATCTTTGCTTGTTTTCAACATCTTTTGTTTTCTTGAACCTACGAATAATATTAAAAACAGTAGAGTTACTGAGCTTCAAGATTTGTCCTATACGACGAACTGATTTTCCATTTCTCCAATGACTTATTACCATATTTCGCACATCAACCGAAATATCTTTGTTTCTCGCCATTGATCCATACGCAACCTTCTCTGCTGATACTTTATGTCTAAAATTATAGTCTCAAAAAAAAGAGTTAGTAAATTAAATTTTATTGATGCGCTACATATTTCTTAAATTTCTCATTTCTAAACTGTCCCAATACTTTTTTGACAACTGTTTTTGTTTAAATTATATTTAAAAAGCTAGATCAAATTGTAATTCTAAAATAGTAAGTAAATTTTCCTTATATACTGTGACACCATATGTTAAAGCATTTCTTGATTAATTTTGTTTTAATGTGATTAATATTTTTATAAATAGCTTTACATGTTATGCATGCCAAGTGTCCCAATACTTTTTTGAGTGACTGTATATATATTAAGAATAAATGTAGAAATATGTTTGACACAGCTCCAGACATAAAATTATATCTTTCTTTTTTTCAACCTAATTTTATAAAAATCGGCTCCATGAAGCAAGCTCAAGGATCGCATTGAAATTTTCTTGCACTTGAATAACTGATTATTACGAAGTGTAATTTTTATCTAACCGCATAAGTTAATTGTGATATTTATTACAATACTGTTTTTATTCGTTCTAAACTAATACTATTTTCAAATTCAAATAAAATATGAAATTAAAATTAAGTCCTGCAAATGTTATTAATTAGCGTTATTTGACTCTCAAGCTTACCTAAGCCCTTAACATTATTGATACAAACTTCTTTGCATAGACGCACGGTGGAGGGGGAGGTATGACAGTAGGGGATACGCGAAAATAAAAAGACTAATCAAGGGGTACGCGAGGGTAAAAAGGTTGAGAACTCCTGATCTAGATAACTCACTTTAAGCAAGTAATATATTATATTTATTAAAACCTAACATAATTTTGATTTATTTAATTATAAAGAAATTTATCTCCAGAGCAATTGCTCAGATTTATTTATTAGTATATAAAAGAGGAAAAATGTTCAAAAGTTGGAAACTATCATTAAGATAATCGTATGAAAAGCAAAATTATTTCCAGAGCATATAAATCAAATTTTGCTAAAAATTACAGAAATTAAAATTACAAGGCAGAGCAAAACAGGCGACACCCGACAGAGAATATTTACTTGGGCATGATGTTCTATTTTTAGGTGAAACATAGTATTTATAAATATTGTCCGTATACTGCTAAAAGTATTGAAGTCAAAACATGTCCATTTCCTTCCAAATACCTTTTGATGGCACACAATTGTTATTAAACACAAAATGTAAATGCTATGAAGAAAAGAAAAATGTAGAATTTTAATGAATGTAACAATTAAACCCGGGGTATTCTAATCAACGGGAACTTTTAATTGCATTATTGTTTTAAAAAGTACATTTTCTGACTTAAACAGAACTTTGAATACATAATATCTGCCAATATTCAAATAATCTGTAAGATTTTTTTTGAAGTACGAATATTTAATTCATTCCATTTATAATTAAGACGGTTTAAAATATTGGTAGGTAAAAGATTTAGCTTTGAAAAAAACTTTATATTCTTACAGACACAATTTACTAAAAAAAAATGAATGGATTTTATATTTTATCAGTAATACTTTTTAAAGTACGAATATTTAAGTCATTGTATTCATAATTAAGACTTTGAAATACTGTTTGGAAAAAGAAATTTTACAAACGCAATTTTTATTTTTAAAAAATCAGCACATTTTGTTTACGTTCTTTTCGATATTGGTTTCATATTAATATACATTAAAAAATTTCCACGCTGACATTCATTAAAACTAAATAGAATTCATCAATATCAGCAAACGATAATTTATTAATTTATTACTGATATAAAACTTTCCAATATTCAGGCATTTTAGCAGTTAGCATGCAGAAAGAGTATTGTAAATTAAGCATCTGCCCTCGAACACTTACTGGAGACATCAATCAAGAAGTGGGAGGTGAAACAATTATTGTTTAGAAGATACGATTGTTCCCCACCGTTTCCCTACCCTTTGGAGAAGGGGAAGGAAACAAGCATTCGACAATTCGGCCGCTGGGCAATTTGTCTGGCAGTTTGCATGACGGGCCGGTAAAGCCGTTGTGGCAGTCAGAGGGTTAAATTATCTTATGGGATCATCAAAATTTTAAATTAAAGAACACTATCAAATCGTGCATTTTATCAATTTCATTCTTTCAGTGTGATTTTCTGAGCGGTATTGGAGGATTCTCAGCTAGCTGCTTTCAACTAATTTGTCGTTGGAAGGGAACTAGGAGTGTGAAGATGGGATTTTCAACATTCAATCTCATAAGCAAGTTGATTTTTGGAAATTTTTTATTCTGTAATTTCTTGGGGTTTCTGTGGCTAATTTGATACTTAAGAAAATGTGAGAGGATATTGCTGGAGAATGTTCTGTATTGTAATAGTGTGTTTGCCTGTTATTCATCCATAATTTTGACTTTTGATGCTGGGTATACCTGTGAAATTTTTGGAGTTTAATAGTGGATTTCAGATTGAAATCTTGAGAAAATCTTTTATCGTGCCAAACTAAAATGAAAGTTTTATCTACTTTATAGATAAACTTTAAAGAGCACATTGTCTAATCTGACTACGGTCTCAAACATTTCCTAGCTTTCCTACTTCCCTCCTAAGCAGGTATGTTAGTCATGTTCCACGTTTCTGTGAGAAAAGGCAGGAACATTTCAATAAAATGCAGAAAAAATGTAACTTTTAATTTTAAGGATTTTGAACTTAATATAAAGTTGGTTCGATGATTCCTTTTGGAACCTAGTGGGAAGGAAAAAATAATTCCCGCTCTCCTTCTCTTAAGAAACATATGAAGTCAGAGACCACTTTTTACATCCCAGAATAATTTGATTAATTGCCTTTTGAGTGTTTGGATGGTTCCCCGGAAATTTAATTCAGAAACTAACCGGGAATTTATAAATTTGTTGAGTGATTTATCTCTTCAAATCAATGTATGATTTATATATAATTGTTGTAAATTAATAATGGTACATTGATTTCTTTTTAATAAGTGGCGTGAGAAATATCTTTTTGGCACCAACAGAAGTGAATGCAACTGAAAGATGGCTTATGCATGCGAAAGATAGGGATGGAGGAAGGAATCTCGGAGCATATCCAATGCAAACATTAAAAGAAACATAAATAAAAGTGTAAAATGATTATAAATAAAAATATGTATGTGTAAAATAAAAGTGTAAAGTTTAATTTTTGCAATTCTTTTGTTTAATCGTTCTAGAAATATACAGATTTATAAACATCTTGAGTGCAATACTGTAATGTTTACTGATGTGTAAAGAATGCAAAAAGTTATTTTAAGGAAAGAATAGCATTAGTTTATTAATTTACACAATTGTTCATATCACACCTTGAATGCAAGAGGGCCACACGTCCGAAAATGTGTGGAATGCTGTTTCTCTGTTTCTGCTCTTTTAATTGGGCTGTATTGAATGCAATAGAGCCAGATGTGCTAAACATTTGAGAAACAAATATGTTTAGCCCTTCTCCCTCAATTACATTCAATACAGTATTTTCACACTTGTGGCTGTCTTGCATTCAAGGTGCGATATGATAAAATTTATTGATTATTGTTTTTCCTTTTCTAAAGAGATCATGTAAAGGAGAAAATTATGCATCTTGCCCAGAATATGGTACTGATTTTAGCATTGCCCACACTAGTAGGGGCAACATTTCAAACATTATAAATATGCTGCAAAAAATAGCAAAAGCAATAAAATAGTTTTTTCAGACAGAGCGGAACAATTTAAAAGTTATCTGTTCAGTATGTCTTCACTTAAATATAAAAATGTCAACCATAATATTATAGATGATTTACAATTTTTATCATGAGTTAAAGATTATCAAATTTTAAAATTTATTGTTCATGTAGCTTTGCAGCTTATAACTGTAACACACTTAACAAAAAAAGTTATGCCCAATACTCCATCTAAGTGAAAGAAAAAGAAAATTCCGACAATTTTGATTGAAGCGTCAAATTAAAAATTGTCTGCATCACATAAATTTTATTATAATAATTTTATGAACTATAATAAAAAGGCTTTTCTTTCCGAAAATGTAACAAAGAATAAACTTTTTTACTATATTTTGTGAGTCATCATTGGAGAGTTCATAATAAACATGACAAATAAATCAGCTGTATAATTTTGGAAAATTTCGTCATACTAACTTTGAATTTAGAGTATCACAACTTCTCTAATATAATAATCTATATATATAATTCTCTTACTTGGCGACAAAAAAGGGTCGAATTTCTTAATCGCCGTTTGGCAACAGCTCGAAAGTTTGATTTGTTTACATCAGCGGGAAATCCGAAGTCGCTGTGTTTGATCACGTTTATTGAAAACTATTTTTATTAGTTATAAATTTCAAAAATTGATGAATTTTAAGTCTTGCTGTCGGATATATTATCCGAAATGAACAAAGGAAAACTGAACGGAGTCGGGAAACAGTTCAGGAATCGACTGTAAGGCGAAGTATTCGAAACGAAGCCGATAATCGCCGTGGCACAAAACGCGTGTGTATTCGAAACGATGTTAAGGAGCATAATTGTGGGATTATGTCCTAACAGTGCGGTTTTTGTGGGGCTGCTTTTGGAAGAAAGATTTAAATACGGCCCATAAGTATACAAAATGCCGCCATGATGGAAAGGTTGAGATGCCGGCATTTCCAGATGCACCGGAACTATTGAAAGCATTGCTATCTGAAAATTCACCTTCGCTTCGTTGGGAGCGCAAATTAAGACTAGACCATTGGAACTAGACCATACTGTTACAGTTTACATGGCCAAGTGTACTACAGAGTTTCCCTCCCTTTATGCAAGCGACCAACATAAAAAAAGTTACTGACAGCTTTATATATTTGTCTCCAATGAGGCAACAGAGAAACGCTTGAGTAACGATCAAAGTTGCTTGCAACATGTATTTGAAAAACTTGATTTTGTGTTAAGGGAAATCAATCCATTTGCTCAGTCTTATCTTCAAATGCACCGTTTGGTACAAGAGCACCCAACTACATCACTAAAAATGGTATTTTTGGAAGATAAAAATTTGGATATGCGCCGCTATAATGCTCCAACTTTATGCACTGAAGTAGCAGCTATATTTGTTGGTGATAATGGAGAGCCCCCAGCCAACCGAGACATTTGTGCGTACCCAGTTGAGAATACATGCCAAAGCATTTCACCCTTAAATCAATGTTGTGATCCAATGACATATCTTTTGCTATTTCCAAGGGGCGAGAGTAGTTGGAACACTGGAATGGAGCATTTAAAAGAAAGGAGAACAGCAAAACGCATCCGTGTTACTCAACTACAATATTATGCATACAGAACAGAACGCCGTCTCTTACCCCCGTACCCGTGACCAGACCGGTCACTGAACGGTTTGATGGGTAAGACACGGGAATTTTATTTAAGAAGAAAGTGAAACAAAAACAAAATGAAAGAAATATTTACACTATGTACAGCACAGGCATTTTCACTGTTATACTACTAGTTCGTAGTTTCTTTTCTTTAGATGTTGTTATTCTTTTCTTTTCTAAAGGGGTGGGGGAATGTCCGGTAATTGAGTCTTTTAGTTGAGCTCACTAGAAAGTTGAAGTCTATGGAGGCTGGAAAAGATCTCTGTTTTCGCTCATGAATTTGATAATCCCACGAATTTTATGCCAGGAGACGAGGTTATTGGCGACACTTTTCAGCCATTCTTGTTCAAAGTTTGGCGCTGGCTTCCTCATATGCCAAGACAGTGTGTAAATACACTCCGTGGCATAGTGAAGTACCGTGCCAATTCCCCAGCAGCTGCAAAAATCGCTGTCAGACAAGTGAAACCTTTTGAGGTAGGCAGGGAAAGAGCCATGTTGAGAGAAGAAGATAACATCCTCTCTAATCCAGTAGTGGGACGGAGACTAACTGAGGGCATGATGTTATATATTTTCCTGTCTGTATCGCCATTCTTCCATAAGGTCTCCCACTCCACAAGCATGCTCTTCCGGAGAAGGCCTTTTATGTGAGGTTTAGGAAGTTTAATAAGTGAATAGGGTTACCCATGTTGCGTTGCGTCTTTTGCCAGTTGGTCTGCTCTCTCATTGCCTATATTGTCTGCATGCGCTTTAACCCAGGAGACTTTTATTCTTGGATTTGTTAGGAGGATTTTGAAAATTTTTCTTGCTGTTTCGTTTGTGCTCTTTGAATTGGAAGATGCCATGATACTTGCTCTATTGTCTACGTGTATTTTAGAGGTATTGTGGTTTGGCAGATGAGATGCGTATATTACTGCTTCATGCAGCACAGTGAGTTCAGCTTGAAATACGGTGTTGTTGCCGTTGAGTTTAGCAGACAACTGGTAGGCCCAGATGTCATTGGTTAAGACGCAGAAGCCAGCTCCAAAACCGTGTTCGGTTTTCGAGCCATCTATGAAAATATTTATAATGTCTTTTCGGACTATATTTGCTTCTCCGTCCTCTAAAGAGATTTTGGTCGGTTCGAGATGCTCTGATGGATGAATGGACCAGCCTGTTGCCTTCATCTCCAGATCTTGAGGTTGGATATCTGTAATATTAGGAGGGAGAGTGATTCTTAGTCGATAAATTTATGTGAACCTGGCTTCGAACTGTAATTGCATGTGAAGAGGCGGGATGCCGAGTATATTTTGTAACGCTGCCGTTGGGGTGGTGCGATAAGCTCCCGATATGTGGAGTAGAAATGACCTTTGAATCGAAGAATGTTTCCTCTTCATTTTGAATGTTTGATTTAGACATCAAGCTGAAGATCCGTGGGCCAGCAATCTCTCAATAATCGTTTTGTAGAGAGCCCTTCTGTGTATCTGAGAGATTCCCCAATTGCCATTTGCGATTCTTTTGAGGTTCTGCTGCATTTTGATGGCTTTCTTTCCGTATTATGCATACAGACTTTCCCAGCAAAATGGTTTCAGTATTTTGCGCAATAGTGGAAAGCTTTTCCAGCAAAATATTCTTAATGCATATGTTAAAACCGAAGAATAACTTTTACATTTTTTGCAACAAAATCAAAAAGATTTGCGATTTGAACTTTATCGGGGGCTTTTAGATGATTTAGAATGTCGAGCACATGCTGAAAATATACACATTGGAAAAATTATAATACTGCCATCATCTTTCTAAGGCAGCCCGCATCATATGAAACAGAATTACCAAGATGCAATGGCTATGGTACGCAAGTTTGGTAAACCAGATCTCTTTCTGACGTTCACTTGAAACCCATCTTTGTCTGGAATTTTAAATTGCATGGAGGGAGTACAACGTCCTGAAGACCGACCTGATATTATTATACGTGTATTTAATATGAAATTAAAAGAACTTTTAGAAGATATTTGCAAGTATAGAATATGTGGAACTGTTTTGGCTTATATTTACGTTATTGAGTTCTACTGGTCATCTTTTTTATTAAAAAAACTTGTATCTGAACAACCAATTTTTCATTGTACGCTCATCCAAATCAGTTTGTATATTCTTCTAAAAGTTATCGGAAATTCATCGCCATGAAACCGCACTCCTCGGTTGCCTATCGTATCGGCTAGCAAAACTCACCGGATAACGATGATCGGATGCAACTATCGCCGATGAGACATTTCGGTGCAATTCCCGATGAGAATCTATGCCTATCCGATAAGAATCCGTTCATCGCCGTATTATTGTATCATCGGGTTTCGACGAAAGGCCTTTCAATGACCGATGACATTTTGCTACTAGGGTTAACTTATCATTATGTTTCACATGAAATACACATTGATCACTGTTAGTATCATTTAGTCCAAAATCATGCAAAATTTTATTTAATCTAGAAGACCAACAACGGCCACTTTGTTTGAGTTAATGAAGAGTTTTTTAAGTTTACAAACCATGTTATTCGTTTTAACACTCCAGTCGTTACGCTTTCAGATTGCTACGTTTAACGAATTTTTCAAGCTGAAAGAGAAGGTTTTTCTCCAAGATGAAAGGTTTTGGACAAAAGAGTTTCAACCCCCTTTTGTGGTCATTTTCGCGCCGTAGGGGGGGGGCTATTAGACCTGTTTTCGGGAGGCAGTGACAGATGACTTCTAACCTCGATTGGTTGTGACAGTATCCTTTTAGGAAGACACTTCTTTTAGTATTCTCAGAAAAGTAATTGGGAATGTCTTTCAGTTTTAAATGCAACATGTTAGAATGGGTATCGGTGAAATATTTTAGATTTTTTCTTAAATATCCACAAGAACCTTATAAGAAGAAAAATTGAAAATTTTTATATGAATCTTATTATTAGAAATCAAATGTGTACGTTTCAATGATTTTTCTTTTTTACATATTAAAAAAATATTTTTATCACATTTAACTATAAAATTATTGATCGAATTTAATTCTTGAAACAAAAAGAAATATATATTGTTCATTCGGCACATTGAAAATGTTTTGTATTACTTAAAATCGGGTGATTAAATTAATAATCAAAATTAGTAATACCATATTATAATTTTGTTTCTTCAACATTTCGAAAAACAATTTTGTAAATAGGGAATCACGCAGTACATTTCGGATTTCGGGATAACGATCTATGGTTTTTATCTGCATGTGATTACGATTTTATATCTTGTATTAGTATTTGTAACCAAGGGTGGATCTAAGAATTCGTTAAATGGAACAGTGGGGAAAATATCTTAGAAAGTAAAGAGAAATTTAAGAGAAAGAGGAATTTGTCAACTTTTTAATTTCTAATTTTATATTAATTTTATTTGTGTTTTAAATTAAAAACATTTCTTTAGTTAGAGGCTGATAAAAATACGTATATATGCATATGCAAGGTTTATAGACATTCAATTTTATGCCTTTAATTGACACTCATTTTCGATACACATTTACTCTCTAAATCTAAAACTAACTCAGAATGATCTGTGAATTTTACGCAGGAGACTTCTTGCCCTGATTTTATGCTGCTAATCGCAATGCGACATAAAAGACTATATCTATTCAAACTCAGGACCAGGGAAATATAAGGGCTGGTTCCTACCTGTGAAGTTATAGTATTGCGGAAAAGAGGGGAAGAAACTAGTTTGGACGTCACTACGCAGACAGGAAGCTTGTGGGGTTCGAGAGCGTCCACTGCTGTGTCTTTAATTCCAAGCTATTTTTTTCCTGTGTTGTTATGTGTTACTTGTTATTTTGGTGAAATATTGAGAAAATATTTCATCTCTTGCATGTGTACTTGTGTTGTCGCTACGTGCTCAAATTATTACAGTAAACCAGACCAGATAAATTCAAACTGAACCTCCCATGACCACAGACACTCCCTCTAATTATGTCACCGCTTGACGCCTGGGGGAAGAGAAAAACTTGTGGAAGGAAAATCTCGGGTCTGACACTTATATGCAACTTTTCTTTCCCGAGACAGTCTCGGGTCTGCCGTTATGAGAGGAGAAAAGTTCATGCAGATATCTCGGGCCCGACGCTGGGAGGGTTTAATGCTTACAAGTATTTGCTTCGCTCTTTTGCATAAGTCTTCATCATTTTCACTTTTAATTAGAGTCTGAAGTGCCAGGCCAAAATATTTTGGAATATTTAGATAGACCTCATCTTCTAAAATACTGTTACAAAGCTATAAATTCGTTTCCCTGAGATGCTAATCTTGGCGACAAACTTGGAGACTTGGCGATAATTTTGGCGACCTTGGCGACAAATTTGGCGGCCATTTTGGCGACTTGGCGACAAAGTTAGCGACTTTGGCGACAAGTGGAATTCTCTAGAAGGACCTCGAACTTTCAACATATTTCTACTGGTTTCATGAACTTTCTAGAGATTATGTCACTTCCTACGTAATGAAGTCACTTCCTATTGAAAAGTATAAAAGGCAAGCTCTCAAGCCAAGAAGAGTGAGTTGGAGTTTAATCTGCAAGCAAACTGGTGAGCTAATAAGAAACCTTTGAGTGCTATGCGAGATTCAATGGTAATCTCTGTTGTGAATTTTTTTTACAAGTGCTGTTTTAATATTTGTGTTATGTTTCTTTGCTTAGAATACCTTTGAAATAAAGAACTTTATTTTTGTAATCCTACTTATTGGACTGCATTCACGTACACCCACAAGACGAATTTGTCACATTTGGTGTCAGAAGTGGGATCTTTTGAGTTTCCTGTGAATGCCAGAGACCGGACCTTTGACCAGATCAATGGATGAAAAGTTTGAGAAGCTCTTTGCCATGATGGCGGAGATGAAAGCCGGTTTGGAATACAAAATGGAGTCTGGTCAGGAAGAGATGCGATCCGGACAAGAGGAAATAAAAAGTCATATCCAAGCACACACCGAGAGTCAAGTTGAAGAAATGAAGATTCATGTTGACGGATGCATTGGAAAAATAGAAGAGGAAGTGCAATGTGCGAAATTAAAAATCGAGAAAGTTGAGAGCGAAGTTCAAAGGAAGATCGAGGAGTCAAATTGCAAAGTTCAAGAGAAGATCGGCAACCTCGAGAGAAGAATAAGTGAACTTGAGGAAATGCCAAATTATTTTCCAGCTAGTCCAGAATTCATATCTTCTCGACCGAAAGTCAAACCCCTGACATTCGACGGGCAGACGCCATGGACAGTCTTTAAGACTCAGTTTGACGTTGTGAGCTCTACAAATGGATGGACGGATTTTGTGAAAGCCAGTCAACTTGTGGCATCGCTCCGAGGATCTGAGGCGGAGGTTCTTCAAGTAATTCCAGCTGATAAGATGACAGACTTAACGACGGTCGAGAAAGCTTTGGAATCTAGATTTGGAGACAGCCACCTGACGCAATTTTATAGAACTGAACTGAAAACAAGAAGACAGAAGCCAGGAGAAAGCCTTCAAGAATTGGCTGCCGATGTGGAACGACTAATGAGCCTGACCTACGCTGAGTGCCCTCTGGATGTTCGGGAAAGCTTAGCAGTCCAGTACTTCGTCGACGCCATCAGAGACGAAGACACGCAACATTCAACCAGATTGATGGACGCAAAAGATCCCTGGCTTATAGTAAAAAATATGAAACTGCGAGAACTGTTTCCAAGACATCCAGACACGTCAGACCAGAGGAGACGGAGGATCATACGAGTAGAGAAAGAGATGATAAATTTGAATTCTTCTTCAGCAGGCTGGAAAAATTATTAAACAGTAGTGTTTCTGGAAGTCAGAACACTAATCGGCGAAACCCGAACGTCACTTGCTGGAAGTGCAGCAAGAAGAGGCACGTGCAGAGGAAGTGCCAGGCAATTACTTCGAACCAGGAAAACTCTTCTCTGAATAGAGCCCCTGAAGAAGGACCGAGAGTCTCCTCGCTTAGCGGAAAGAAAAATGGACTCTACTTAGAAGGATCTATCTGTGGTATCCAGTGTTTGATGTTGGTGGATACATTTCTTTAAAGACCGCTACTGGTGAGAAAACAGAAATACGATGAAAACTGGATGCATCCATTGAATGTTACTCGAGAAAATTTCATCACAGAATCTACGTAGCTGACATCACCGATCCCTGTATTCTCGGCCTGGATTTCCTTCAAAAATTCAACTTTACAGTAGATCTGGAGAAGAACGAGAAACGGACAAGAGGAGAGGAAATTCCTCTGTTTTCAGCCAATGTACAGCATTCAAAGTCGTGCTCCGTATTGGTGATAAAGAGAACTATAATACAGCAAGATCAGAATGTCTTATTCAAGGAATTCCCGAAACTCCTGGACAGTTCAGATATGCCGTAACGAACTTTTCTAACCAAGCCTCCCAGAAAGGTGTTCTTGTGGCGGCCGCACTCGTCGATTTGGAAATGGAAGTCATTCCCGTTAGAGTTCTGAATTCAATAAACCCAAGATTCTGGACAAAGGACATGTTATTGCGACCTGTGAACCAGTAGTGGATATCGTCGCTCGTCCTCAAAAATTTTCTGGAGCACAACATCTACAGTCAACCTTGGAGAATCTTCAAATACTTAATGAAGAACAACGAATAGCAGTAAGGAAGTTACTCAATGAATTTCAGGACTTATTTTCGATCTGTGACGCTGATGTCGGCCGTTGCAATATGACACAGCATAGAATTAATACAGGTGAAAATCCACCAATCAAGCAATACCCAAGACGTTTGCCTCTTGCAAGGAAAGAAGAAGCAGAACATCTAAGTAAAGAAATGGTTGACAATGGGATAATTGAGAAATCATCAGGCCCTTGGGCTTCGCCTATTGTGCTTGTTAAAAAGAAAGATGGATCAACACGATTCTGTGTTGATTACAGGAAACTAAACGAAATTACGAAGAATGACAGTTATCCCCTGCCACGAATAGACGACACCCTGGATGCTTTGAATGGAAGTCAATGGTTTACGACACTGGATTTGAAAATTGGATACTGGCAAGTTGAGGTCCGACCTGAGGATAGAGAAAAGACAGCCTTCACCTCCGGACAAGGACTTTGGCAATTTAAGGTAATGCCGTTCGGACTTTGAAACGCTTCAGCAACATTCGAAAGACTGATGGAGACAGTATTACGTGGTCTATCGTCTGAAGCCTGCTTAGTGTATCTAGATGACATTATAATAGTAGGGCGAACATTTGAAGAACATCTAAATAACCTTCGTAAAGTATTCCAGAGGTTACAAAAACCCAACCTAAAGTTAAGTCCCAAGAAATGCAGGTTTTTCCAAAAGGAGGTTACTTATCTCGGACACGTTATTTCAGCAGAAGGAGTTAAAACTGATCCAGGGAAAATTAAGGCAGTAGTTGATTGGCCCCGTCCAGACAAAGTACATGACCTCCGAAGTTTCCTTCGGCTGTGCACACATTATCGTCGTTTCGTGAGAAATTTCTCTACAATAGCAAGACCTCTACATAAATTAACTGAAGCTAAATCAAACTTTTATTGGACAGATGAATGTGAGAAATCTTTCAATAGTTTAAAGCAGGCTTTGACATCTTCTCCTATTTTGACTTACCCCCGGACTGACAAAGATTTTATTTTGGATACGGATGCTAGTAATGAAGGAATAGGAGCCGTACTATCTCAGAATACTGGAAACAAGGAACGTTTCATCGCTTACTTCAGCAAGAGCTTCTGTAAGCCAGAAAGAAATTATTGTGTCACACGTAAAGAATTACTAGCCATTGTCAAATCTATAGAGCATTTTCATCACTATCTTTATAGACGGAAATTTCTTCTGCGAACTGATCATGCTTCTTTAAGATGGCTTTTGAATTTTAAGGAACCTGAATGCCAGATAGCTCGCTGGATCCAAAGACTTCAGGAGTATGATTTCGAAATCCAGCATCGAAAAGGGACCTCTAACGGAAATGCAGATGCCCTCTCCAGAAGACCTTGTAAAGAAAGCTGCAAACAGTGCCCCAATGCCGAGAAAAAGTTCGGAATGGAGAGAGATGTTTCCGTGAAAGTGTTAACAACGACAACTGTAGATCCCTGGTCTTCATGCGAGATACAAAAGGCGCAGCTAGAAGATCCTGCTATTAAACCAATTCTGGAGAAGAAACTAAATTCGGCGGATCGACCATCTTGGCAAGAAATCGCTCCGGAGAGTCCGGCAACTAAACGATACTTGGCTCTTTGGGACTCCTTACATCTTTAGGACGGTGTTCTTTACCGCAAGTGGGAAAGTGATGATGGAAACTCCTGTCGATGGCAACTAATTCTCCCAAAGATTAGAATTCCAGAAGTTCTGCGAGAGACTCATGACAGCTCAAGTGGAGGGCATTTTGGAGTCATGAAAACTTTAAGTAAAACACGAGAGCGATTTTACTGGGATCGACTTCGTGCTGATGTTGAAAATTGGTGTAGAGAATGCCACGCTTGCGGAGCCCAAAAAGGACCTAGAACAAGGACCAAAGGTCGCTTGCAGCGCTATAATGTGGGCGCACCATTCGAAAGAATGGTTTTGGATATCCTAGGACCTTTTTGCAGTAACAACAAAAGGTAATCGATATGTCCTGGTATTAATGGACTATTTTACCAAGTGGCCTGAAGCAATTCCCATTCCAGATCAGGAAGCTTCGACTGTAGCTGAAGAACTCGTACGAAGCTGGATTTCATGCTATGGCGTGCCTATGATATTGCATTCGGATCAAGGTACGAATTTTAACTCTGCCCTCTTTACTAAGCTTTGCGAGCTTTTGGGAATTCTGAAAACCCGAACGACCGGGTTACATCCCGAGTCCGATGGCATGGTCGAAAGATTTAATCGAACTATTTTAAATCATCTGTCTCTATTTGTTTCGAGGAACTAGACAGATTGGGATACACATTTGCCACTCTTCCTCTTGGCCTACAGGAGTGCGGAACATGAGGTGACCGGATTGACTCCAGCGGAAATGCTGTTTGGCCGAACGCTAAGATTTCCCTGCGATATTCTCTTTGGACGACCGAGTGAAACGCCTTCC
Organism: Araneus ventricosus; assembly: GCA_013235015.1. NCBI lineage: Eukaryota > Metazoa > Arthropoda > Arachnida > Araneae > Araneidae > Araneus > Araneus ventricosus. Next base: position 57,199 of record BGPR01007095.1, on the reverse strand, counting down.
TCGCCGAATGAATACATGAAAAATTTGGAGGCACGTTTGGAAAGCGTACATGCGTTTGGCAGAGAGCGAATTAAACTGGCCAGCGAACGAATGAAAACTCGTTATGACTCCAGAGCAACCCACCACCATTTTAAGGAGGGAGATCTAGTCTGGATGTATAAACCGAAGCGACGGAGAGGCCTGAGTCCCAAGTTACAACAGAACTGGGAAGGACCTTATACAGTTGTCAAGAAACTGAACGATGTTGTCTACAGAATACAGAGGTCGCCCAACGCCAAGCCGAAAGTCATCCATATTAATCAGCTAGCTCCATGTAGGGCCAGTGATCATAATTCTATATAAGACTGCCGGGGCGTTCAGTCTTTGGAGAGGGGAGCAATGTTACAAAGCTATAAATTCGTTTCCCTGAGATGCTAATCTTGGCGACTTGGCGATAATTTTGGCGACCTTGGCGACAAATTTGGCGGCCATTTTGGCGACTTGGCGACAAAGCTAGCGACTTTGGCGACAAGTGGAATTCTCTAGAAGGACCTCGAACTTTCAACATATTTCTACTGGTTTCATGAACTTTCTAGAGATTATGTCACTTCCTACGTAATGAAGTCACTTAATGTTGAAAAGTATAAAAGGTAAGCTCTCAAGCCAAGAAGAGTGAGTTGGAGTTTGATCTGCAAGCAAGCTAGTGAGCTAATAAGAAACCTTTGAGCGCTGTGTGAGATTTAATGGTAATCTCTGCTGTGAATTTTTTTACAAGTGCTGTTTTAATATTTGTGTTATGTTTCTTTTCTTAGAATACCTGTGAAATAAAGAACTTTATTTTTGTAATCCTGCTTATTGGACTGCATTCACGTACACCCACAAGACGAATTTGTCACATTTGATTTTCACTTTTAATTAGAGTATCAAGTGCCAGGCCAAAATATTTTGGAATATTTATATAGACCTCATCTTCTAAAATACCATTAAGTTAAGCATCTGTAATATCGAGCTGATAAATTCTTGCTTTAAATTTGGCAGCTAAAGAAGCTAGCATCCTGATCGAACTCAATCTCTGTACGGGTAAAAATGCTTGATTTTGGCAATAATTCACTTTGGGTAGTTGACCAAATCCTTGTGCTACCAATCTAGCCTTTTTAAATTTTATTTTTCCATCAGACCCATACTTATTTCTTAAGATAATTGTACTCCCAGTTAATTCCATATTTTCCGTCCTGTTAACTAAGTCAAAGGTATCATGTTTTAAAATAGATTTCACTTTAGAAGCCTTTTAACCAATCCTGTGATGATTCGCCTTTTAATGCACTGTCAATAGATATCTCTCCCAATGCGAAAACTGTGCAATCAGTGGAATCAACTGAATTCTGCGAATTCAATTCGTTTGTTTCTTCTTTCGGAGTAGCTCATATCTTTTTCGGTCCCTTAGCGCGTCTCGGACAAACTTGGGTCGGCCCCGCCCACGTTTGGAGCTTTGCTCCCAATTTATGTGTTCTTCAGAGATTGATAGCTCAGTCTCGGTGTGTCACCATCGGTGTGTTTCGCTTTTGGCTGTTGATAGGAGCGAGAATAAGGGTTTGACATACTTTATTTGTTTAATCACTCCATCCTCATAGGGACTAAAATCAATGTACGCTTTTAAACGAGGTAGCGAATTATTTTCGAGAAATTTTACTCTACGGAATATTTCCACCCTTTTCGCTTAGCCAAATACGATAAGCTCTTAAATTATCTCTATATCCAAGAAAAATACCTTTTGCAGCTCGGGAGTCAAATTGTTCTCTATTTTTCTTATAGTTCCAATGAAATGCTTCACAACCAAAAGTTTTAAAGTAAACAATAATCGGGAGTCTACCATGCCATAATTCGTATGGACTTTTCCTTTCCAACGATTTGGATGGTAATCGATATTTGGTATGCTTAGCATTCGCAATTGCTTCAACCCAAAAACTAAGTGGAATGTTGGATTGGATTTAAGAACATTTAGCGATATCTAAAAGAGTTCTATTCCTCTCTGCGATCCCGTTCTGTTCAGGTGTATTTTTGACTATTAAGTGTCTTTGTATTCCAAGTTCTTTAGGACAATCATCAAAATTTTCCCCGATATATTCGTCCCATCTATCTGATTGCAGAAATTTTAATTTAATACCAGGTTACTGGTTGGTCTCAGACCAACCAGTTTTATCATCAACAAAAGTTATTAAGTATCACGCGTTCCCGATAAATCTCACTTTTATTGGCCCACACAAATCGGTGTGCAAAATTTTCAGTTTGACATTACTTCTGCTTTTTACATTTTTAAATGAAATTTTAGTAAACTTACCTTTTATACAAATTTCAAATCAAAATTATAAATATCTAAATTTGAAAATTTTAACTTTGAACACTTTAAACCTTCAAATGAACAATTTTTATTTGCATTCATCAAGTCAACTTAGTTTAAATGACCTAGACGAGTATGCCATTTCTGAAAGTCACCAGAACTGCGAGTATCCATAGAAGCACTTACCGTTGAAGCAGTATTAGCCTTCTTTTCTTCGGTGCGTAAAAAATACAAGTCCCCAACACCATCAGCTTTCAGTTTCATGTCTTGCATGGAGTTCACGATGTCTGCTGATTGTCCGTTGAATTGCACAGTAAATCCAAGATGAGTCAATTTCGCGACACTGAGCAAGTTGTAGGATAAACTTGGCACGCACAAAGTTTCGTTCGAGTGCATATATGACCATTGTTTATTCACAATTGCAAGAAAATTGGTTTGACAAAGTCCTTGCACGTTCGCTTCACTTTTGTCAGCCAGCTTCACTCATTTTTCATTGGGCAATTCCATATATTCAAATAGCAATAAATTATTGGACATATGCGTTGTGTATCTGGAGTTCAAGATCTACTGGCTGCGGTCACCGGATGACACTTGGAAGTCTTATGTACGGGAAAAGTCTGACACATCGGGCAATATCGTCGTTTCTGGGCTTCCAGAAACTTTTCGACATGTTTATGATAGGTGCTGCCCTTTGGATTTTAAGACCCTAGACACAAATATGGTATGGAATTATAATCACTTTGCATTTATTTTTAGTAATGACAACTACAATTTATTATTATTTCTTCTCTGGCTAAGGAATTTTTTATGTGTGTGTGGGCTTTGGAATACGGGAAATAAATTTGCCTTGATTTAATAATCATATAATAATTCCTGGCGTTCTTTTAAGACAAGTGGGTGCGGGCCGGTTGACCGATTTCAGAAACAGTTTGTTTCTGATATGGGCTCAAGACATATTTCAACTTTAATGTGTGTTACAAAAGAACAATCAATTCATATACTGCACCAGCCCGAATAACGGAATTTATTTCATCATCACTTATGTTTTGCTACAGCGGGAAAGGAGTTAAATCGTAAGCATTCATTAGAATTATTGTCGTATACTCCGTAGCTTAAAAATTGAATTTAGTCATCCTGTAACTTTTGATTCTTTTTCTCTTTTCTACCTACTGCCTAGTTTTTAAAATTTGTCTGATGCCCAGTTCTCTCATTTCGTTTTTCTTTTATCCACTGCAATGTCTAGCAGCACATTTTAACAGGTTACAGATTTAAGTAAATTTTCAGAAATATAACGAGTTGTTTCAATTACTTAAACCGCATGCTTTGGGAACTATTTCTTGGTTTTAACATTCAATGATAAAATGTAAAGCTTTTAATATTGAGAAAAGAGTGAACCTTGGGACTCATGCCAATGCGGAAATGCAAAATATATATTGCTTCATAATTAATCATAATGATAATTATTATTATTTAGAATTAATAATATTTCTTCTTCAAATAATAATTCTTTTACGTATTGTCAAGTATTCTGTAAGTTTCGTAGAATTCGAAAGAAAACTGCATGTTATAATCGAAAAACATGCGGAGTTTGAAATTTTCAATTTAATATCGATTTTTACATATATTTTAATAAATATTTTTATTGTATAACTTTGGCTCTAGTAATACTTCTCACGCTTTTTAAAAGTATACCAGAATCAACAACCTAGCTAAAAGAGTTTACACACTACACTTATTTATAACCTTACATGAAGTTAATTCATAACAATCACTCGCATGCGCTTACAATGGTTCGATGACGTCATAGGCAAAAATTACTATGCGACAAACTCTTACAGATGTGATGTCTCTGTTGTGGAGCCAACCATTCTTTTCGCATTATTAGTCTCGTAGTTATTAGTTATTCAAATTTGACGGTATTCTGTCACCTAAGGAAGGTCGAGCGATTATAATTGTGACGAGGAGAAAGACGTTTTCACCCCAAAATGGTGTTTATTTACCAAACTACCATTTTGATAAGAACTCATACACAGCTTCGTGTTTTAAAAGCAGATGTATAGCGATTATAGAAGTAAAGAGGATCGATATAAACACAGAAATATTGATAGATACAAAAATATAAAATCAAATTACTGCATCTTTAACAAATGACATTATTCTGGAGCTCTGCAGTCAAGACTCTATCACCAGTCCTCTGTAACCCCAAGAATCTTTCCTGATCAAGAACTGTCAAAGGTTTGCCTATCTGGGGACTTTCACAAGAAAATTTGAAGTAAGGATCCATTTATTAAGCCCATCCACAAATCATAACTGAAAATCATTAATATGAATGTACAAAACACTTCTTTTGTCCGTAGCTCTAATAGTTTTCGAGTCATCGTGTTCACAGACACACAGACAGACACAATTGCAAAATTGTGTTTTTCGGACTCAGGGAGGTCCAAAACGTGGTGATTCGTCAAAATCACGAGTTCGAATTTTTTGACGATTACAATACTTTCTCTTTGTGAATTTCGTATACGAGCAAATAAAAAAGCAAAATTTCTATAGCGAGCGAACGGGAGCTCTCCACTGTTTGGCCACATGTGACGTCAGACTCGTTTCGCGTAAAAAGGATCGTTTTCCCCAAATCATCTGAGAGGCGAACTTTGATTGCAAATATAGAAAATCTGCCTATAATTTTTTTTAATGTTTTTGTTCATTTTTAAGCATGTTCAATCGATTAGAAAAATAATAAAAAAAATGCTGAGGTTTCCCATTGCAACAATGCTTGTTGGGAAGGCTCCGGAGAAACCTCTCCGGGAGAATGCTCGCTAGTGAAAAATTTCTTTGAACTGATCAGCAAAAGACTTATTAGAAAAAAGCCGAAAATTTATTATTAACCGTTCTTGTTTTAAATTCGACAGAAACGTTCCAATCATAAGCTGAAAAAAATTGAAAATGATAGCGTTATGACAAACTCGGATGCGAGGATTTTAAGAAATCCGAACGGAAAATTACCATAAAATAAACTATTTTTCAAAAATTTCTGAAAATTCAGTAAATTATATATATATACGTTAAATGTATGAAACAAACTTTATTAGAACAGAAATCGTTTCCTCTTTCCGATGATGCACCTATTGGTTTCGTGCAACTACCTCAAATCTTGCTATTGAGAAATTAGTGCGAAAAATCCCAAAACAACACAAAATACCAAATAAAAAGTTTTCTAGATACATATTTACAATTTGGGCTTCGAGGTGCATTGAGTCACCATTACGACTACCTGTATGCGACATGCCATAGCTGTAAGTACGATTGATTCATCTGGACATCGCACGCACATAAACTTTGCATTTTATAAGTATAGATAATTTTTGTAGAAGACCCAAATACTCCATTTCATAAAATAAAATCGATGTACATGGATTAAGGAAATTTGATTAACATCTTGTTCTGTATCAACGTTCGTAATTTTGAGTGATGGTCATATGAAGAGGACTATGAGCTAGTAATCCAACCTGACATTGGGCGCGCGTTTGCAATAGATATTTAATTGTGCATCGTATGACATATTTATACTGTTATTTTATATATTTAAGTGCAATCCCATTTATAAAATCTTTGTTTACTATTAGACTAATAAATACGGCTTTAACCTAGAATTTACGGCGTCCGCCTACTTCGTTACTCTTAGGATCGCCAAATCTTTACCGCCAAGAACGGCGATGAGATAATATTTGTTTTGGTTGCATCAGGATGTTTTCAACGAGTGACAAGCGCGCATGCGCTCAAATTGATCCTTTCATCCGAGCTTTGCTGATGAGGCTATATTGCGCCAAGTTTCGATTGGACTGTTTTGTTCAACTCTTCGATGCAATTTGTCGATCAATTCGAATTTAAATAAAACTTTGTTTGGAATTCTTCGGATGGAATATCGGTTCAGTACCGTGTATGTTATTCTGTGTGTTTCGTTTCTCAATGAATACGCGACGCTACGATTATTCCGCTATGCTGATGTTTTTTAAGTTAAAAAATTTGCCCGGTACGCACTTGAAATGCCACAAGCATTGAGTGCTCAATCTCTTGTTTTCAGGCGGCGCATGCGCATGAGAGCAATAAAAAGCGTTCTGCTCATCCAAAAAAGTATTTCGCGACGGCAGATGAAATTGCGCCAAGAAGAATTGGCGAGAAGCAGGCCTTCACCGTAAAATCCAGGTTTACAAATACGTATAACGTAAATAAAAGTTGCAAAGCAAATCATTCAAATACCCTGCTAAACCAATTGAATGATTTGTCGGATTAACATCTTGTTTTGTATCAACGTTCGTAATTTTGAGTGATGGTCAGATGAAGAGGACAATGAGCTAGTAATCCAACCTTACAGTGGGCTCGCGTTTGCAATAGATACTTTAACTGTGCATCGTATTACATATTTATATTGTTATTTTATTTTTGTAAAACAACACGATATATATATATATAATACGATGCACGATATGTTGTAAAATTTGCGTAACCGCGCCCTAAGGTTAAGCTTTTGCGTTATATCCGTCAGAGGGGATTTGATCGATTACGACAGATTTAAAGTAAACCAAAACCAAATAAACAACAGATCCTAGCTAGAATCGGGTTTCAAACTCATGATTCTGAGACCATAATTCTTAATTCGTTGTTTTAAGATCCGTCAGTAAGATCTTTGAAAAGCATTCCAAGTAAAGCATTATTGAACCTTTCATTCCAATTACCACTTCAATAAACTTCAATTTATAAAAAGAGTAGGTAGATTTGATAAATAGGAGATACTGATTTTTCTTATAAAGGAAGGGCAGAATTTGTGTGTCTAGTTTAACGTGAAATATTTTTATTATTTCGTGTGCGTATTATAGCGGGATTTTTATTTAGATTTTTTTTTCACATAAATAGGTGTTTAACTGTAACACGTGTTGATGAATTTTGAAATTATGTACTTTGAATATTTTTTTTGCTATTTTTTGGTCGTCGAGAGCCTTTGGGAACGCATTTGCATATAATCATGATCGTAAGATGCTTACACAAAGTAATTTTTAAAGATGAAACATAATAAGTCTGGCTTCGCTTTATGACGTTAACATTTTATCGATTTCAATCGTGCAATTTTTTTAAAGGTAGGGAAATATTCTGAGATATATTACTTGCCTTTGGTTGAAATTTTAAAGTTAGATTTTTCTTTCTTCACTATAAAGATAAAAGAAAATATTCTGCTCTTTTTCTGTACTCTGCTCATTTCACACCGTATTCCTTTTGCAGCACGCTCTTAATACGGGTACGGATTTCATTTACTATGGATGAAAGTTCCCTGATGAGATTCGTTCATCTTGGGAAAAGATTTGATCATCGTCCAGATGCTTTCTTCTGGTTGCAGGAAGACCTTGTCTGTACCCAAATCCGTCTTCACCCATCCAGGACACATCATGACCACCTAGATTTACCTTTACGTTATCGGCAATGACTCTCATGTTGAGAGCAGCCTACAGTTATTAGAGACAAAGAACAGTTTGAAAAATATATACATATGTCACCAACCTTTTTGGGCATGTAGAGGAATGGGAACTGAGTTATACAGTTAAATCTGACGTAAACTTCCGTTTTTGTTCTATCTGCGTTTCTGTGCTCCATTTTTAAAGATTACGCCAATAAGAGTAAATCTTCATAATTTTATGAACATTATGAGATGTCGCACATTTAGGAAACCTTGCCTTCTCCCTAAAAATCAGGCATTCGCGCACTACTGAAAAGACACTTTCACTTGGGAATAGTTTCACCTCATATAAATTACAAAATAACACCAATAGTACTTGCCGGTTTGATGAAAGTTTGCTTCCGTTAATTTGGTAACACTCGCTATAAATAAATAGATGTTTCGATCACCACTTTTAAAATTAGAAGTCATAATTTCTCTCATTTTTGACTCGGCCAGTGACTAGAGCACACTGAGGGCTAGTCGCCGGCGGAGGATGGAGCGCGCTGCCTCCACCCACATGCTTTCCACTTCTACCGTGATGCGGCACGTGATCACAATCTCTGAATTGAACGAATGAGGTGTCTTATTTTTTTCTGCGATAAAAGGAAAAAACTGGGAGGTGTGAGAAATGGAATCTTTATTACCTTTTGAAAAAATCTATCTGCCGCCAGTATCATAATTCCAATTGTTTTGATTCCTTTAACTGTTCTAACATTAAAATTGCTATTGAAGATTTAAAAAGTAATTTCATCATCACTCCAATCGACAAAGCTTCCAAAAACTATGCTTTATATGCAAACAGCATTACTGTAATCTTCTGGATAAGCAACTTCAAAATTCAGCAACGTACATAGAGTCCAACTTTAACATGAGTACAATTATGAAAACAAATTTTGCTTTCAATAATTTCTTCAAAATTAAGAAATTTAATTTATGTTTTCCTTACATTACTATTAATCCAAAATTCCACAAAAATCCTATTTCTTATCTTTTTATCACTTGTGGAATTTCTGCATACATGAAGCAACCTCTATGCATTTACTTTATTCTGGAAAAACATTTACTGAATGTCATCTTTTCAGAAGGTTTCACTTGGATTATTGTCAATAATAAACCGGTTATTGATTTCATTCACAATAATAAAGACAATATTTCTTATATTGAGACTTTCGACTTCAAAGATGCCAATTAGTCTTGGGAACGATATTTGTAGCTTTAATCTAGATTTGTGGTGACAAACCTCTGCGAAAGCCAATTATTGGAAAACGAAAAAATACTTTAGTAAATCTCCAAAATCTTTCAAGATAATTAACGAGAAAGTTTATAACTTAAGGCATAAAGATGCAATAGTCTTAATTATTGTTATGACTTGAGAAGACAAGATCCTGAAAACAGTTCCGCACATTTAAAGTGAAAATATTATTTCTAAATTAGGCTTTTAATACTATAATAAACCACATACAAATTAACTATAAATTTAAATTTATACTTTTATAATAACATATATTATTTTGGAAATGTAATTCCAAATTTCGATTTAATATTAATTTCAGATTTTCATTTGTAATATCAAATTCTTAGAATGTATTGATAAGTTCCTTGAGGTCTCTTTTAAAATGTAATATTTTCATATTCTGTCACTTTAGAATTTTCCTGCGCTCTCTTCTTCCTGTTTTCTGAAAGTTTACTTCTGTGAGTATTTATCTATGGTCTCTCAATGTTTCTTGATCAAGAACTTTCCATTCCCTAATGTGTCTATCATATATGTTCCTTGTGAGTGTAAGATCAATCCAAGGCTCGCCATTTTTGCAACTCTCTGTTGGAACACTGTTTGGGTCATTAACAACTGTTATATTCCATATGGAGATAAAGTTCATGCCTCTTCTCCTCTTCTATACGTTTCCCTCCGACTCCTAACATTTGATTTGGCGTTAAAATCATCCCTTATGATAGTTCAGTCATTATTATTGCTGTTTAAAACGGTATCAAGTATATGGATCTTTCCTGTAATGTCTTTCGAAGGAGAACAGCAAATAGTTATAATTAGAAGTTCATAATCCATCCATTGAATCTTGATAGAAATTATATATCTGTGTAATAATAAAGGGATGCACTTAATATTCTAGTTGCAAATAATATTTGCAGCTCTTGGATTATCCGTATTTGTATTTTATTGAATCATTTGAGGAAACCGACGATTTTGTTTTCAAAATTATACGTTTCATTAATTAGCATTAAATCTATTTGTTGTTGCTCAATATCTTGTGTCAACATCGCTGTGGCTGCTCTACTATGATTTGTATTCAGAAAACCAACTCTTAAATTTTTTTCAGTTCTATTAACCATTATTTGTTTCCTCAAAATAATTTGCTCGGCTTCTCGTAAATTCAATCCCCATTTCATAAATTGAGCAGCATTTGTTTCTGGGGTCATGATCAACTTCATATGTGCTTTTGTATTTTTCATTGCGGATAACACAATTCCTGCAATGTGGATTATTCGGGCAATTTTTTACTTCATGTCCTTCTCTGGAACATCGGGAACAAATTTTGCTTTCTGCATTGAAATTTTTTGTTCTGTGTCCATATTTAAAACATATTTAATATTGTTTTGGCCTGATAAACTCCTTTAAATCTATTCGAGACCATCCAATGTTCACCTTTTCTTTCCTTATAATCTTTTCAAAGGTTTTTGGGTCTGAGAAATAATGACGCTCTTTCCTTTTTTGATGTTCATAATAAAATCGAGTGTAATCGCTGATTTTTCTAAATCGGCATTTTGAGCCTTTAGATTGGCTATTACTTCTTAATTCTTCAGATGCTCTTCAATTCCATGCAGTATTATCTTTGGATTTAATCTGGGCATTTGTTTGAAAGCGTAATCTATTTTCAAACTTCTATTAGTCTCGAATTCTCTTTTAAGAATATCAACATCGCTCTTGGTATCACAATGAATCACCAGACCACCTTTCTTCAATTTTCTAACGTCTTTAATGACCAGTTTTAATTTAGCTGGCTTGATTTCCTTCTGAAACTTTTTGTGTCATCTGGTGTGTCTTCTTTTGAAGGAAAGATGGTCACACAATGTATTTCTTTTTTCGTCTCCGTTGGCGTTCGTAATGTTTTAGGTTCTTGAAGAATATCAGCATAGTTTCTTACATACTTGATTACTCTCGACTGCTCTCCTTTTTCTTCTGGTTACCATTTTGAGAGTCAGTTTTGTCCACAAATTCAAGGATAGTTGTGATCCCCTATTTGTTAATCCCTCGTTTAAACAGGCGTATTCACAATCTTTCCAGTCTCCTTAGGACTGTCAGTAATACGATCGTCTGTGCCTCCAGCCATGGCTTCTTTCCCCTACAAGAGCAGTAAACTCTCGTTCGGTCCTTTTTTCACAAACGGGAGGGAAGATGGAAGCGATGGTGACGTTCGTTTATAAACAGTAAGTCACAGTAAAAGTTTAAAGTTTCATATTTCACCTGTCACTATTTGATAAGTTGCCAACAGCGTTAAGCACTAATTTCATTCCAGCTGACACTTCTACTATCGCAATATTCAAACATGACGCATTATTTAGTCATAATTTTTTCTACTCGGAAGTAGAGGCGGTGTCACTTGGTTGAACTATATTTATGAAAGTATTTATCTGAATCTGTGTCTACTAGAAAGTTTATTGCTATCTTCAAGAATGAGATTAAGTCGCAAAACATCTTGAAGGAGGGCGTCGTTCGGGGCATATAATATTTATACTTGATTTGGTTATGCGCCTTCTCGTGAGATATGTATTCCCGTTTGTTCAAAATTTTATTAAATAAAATGTCGTTTTAATACGTAAATCTTGAAAATCATTTTGTATTTTTGTAAGCGTGATGAACAGTGTGCTGTGAATCCGTTTATTGAAAAAAAATAACATTTTATTTTTAGTATTTTTGTTTCCATGAAGGTTTGCTCTTCTTTTGATGAAGACATTACATTATTTAGAAAAATATTGATTTCAGTGCTCTTATCCCCTTCAATTCTAAAATTGGAAATCGAGAAATTTGGTTAGTAATTAGGAAAATAAAAATTCTGAACATTGTTTTATCGTAACGTAGAGTAAAACAACTCCCGATAGTATTTCGATCTATCGTACATAGATAAAATTTTAAACAATTTAAAATCAAATACTTATAGAATAAATTTCATTTACAGAATATAATTTTTGAAAGCTCCTCTAAGACATATTGTCTGCCAACTCTTGAGATGGAAAAGTCAAACCTGTGTCCCTCGCAAGTCATCTGTGTCCTTCATGGGTGAAGAAGCCATTTACAGCGCCTCAACTGCGAAATTCGGAGTTTGCATTTTTACTTCGAAGACGGTTGGAGGTTGGTGAGAAACCAAAATTAGAAAATTGTAGGGCGTCATCGATTTAGTGCGAAAGGATATCTCGTGCAAGTTAATTCTAAGAAGAAAATGCATGAAACTTTCAATTGTTTCGTCGTAATTCCCAAATTTTGAGAAATGTTGTAGAGATCCACACCGAAATATTGTCTACTGTTTCTGACAGAAAGCACTTTCAGCTAGAAATATCAACGAGCCTAATAACAATTAAGTGCTCCTGGTTCGCATTTCGTACCGTCATACTTTTGGAAATACCGATAAAAAATACACGCTTCATGCATTCTATTATTAGTATTAATATGCACTAGGCATCCTTTAGTAGTAAACTGATGACGCTCTACAATTTTTTCGATGAGCTCTCCAGCTTTTACCCTGCATCTCGTATCTTTTTAGAGAGTTGGACACTAAATCTGAATTTTGCTCTAATGGAGCTATGAATAGTCTCATTGCACATCGCATATCCACTTACCTAGACACCATTTTTATCACTAATGCTTTCGCCTTTTCCACTTAAGGGGAGGATATTCAGGATTAAGTGAGCACAATGTATTTTCATAAAAACAGTACTGGGCAATGAAAGCACACCACTCTAAGTTCTGTCATATTTTATACACGAGGATGATACAATCTTTTAAAGGAAGGCACAATAGCAAAAGCGATTGCAATTTGAGCAAAATTACCCTCTTTACAAAAGCGTTAATCGGAAAATTTAAATTTAAAGAGCCAAATTCAGAAAAAAATTCAAGCGTTGCGTTCGCTTTGACCACTACTTCAGATTAAAGACTGGGTGCATCAATGTATCTAAAATAACTTCTTACGACTTATAAATCAGGTATTTTATTTTCAAGATTCATATTTTAACAAAGATCAACATTTAACATTTAATTAATTCGCATTCTGGGTTTAACCTTCAGGCTACACGGACTTAAACCAGAAGAACGGCGTTGAATATGGGCATATTATCAGAGAAGGTAGATGATGCCTCCTCCCCTTATTTTTGCAACATTTGCTGAAAAGAACCTGTTATCTTTCTAATTTTGCGATCTTCAATGAATTTTGAGTAACTGATATTTTTTTGTTGTAAAGTTAGAAGGTACATGGAACAAAACTTGATCAATTTTATAACTATTATTATAGATTCCTCAAATAAACAGCTGCAATTAGTTTATATCCAAATTAGGAAGCTGTCGGAAATTTAAATTCTTAAGGATTGCTAAATCTATGAATTTAATTCTTTTGAAGTTTGAACATTAATTAGGAATTTATTTTATTTTCATACATCTAACTGTCTAATTATTGATAAACAAAGCAGCTATTTCAGCACAGCATTTTAGAACCAAGTTTCTTGCGCTTTCCTTTTATAAATGCTCACTTCTCTCATTATACATGACATACCATCACCGACACGTCTCTGAGCCTAGAGTCATTATGACTCTTTATGATTGGTTAGGATGGACGTGCAGTGGAAGCGAACCAAAACCTCCACGGGGCCAGACGCCCGACCAGCACCATATTTCGCCTTACGAACAACTTTTAAATGTATTATTATTATTACTGCGTTCTGAGAAAGAATGTACCTTGATACTTGATTCTCATACGTGACATATTCTCAACCTTCTGTACTATAAATGATTAACAGTATTTCTCTAGTGTATTGCTAATGCTTCGCAAGCATGCTGAAAGTTTAATTTTCTGCTGCAAACTTTCAAAAAATTATTTCATGTATTTTTGAAAAATAAGCTTTCAGTTTTGTATATAGCCCATAACTCTATAATAATAATACAGTACGTTTACAGTAATTTTCTAAAATTTAAATAGTTATCAAACTTTTGCTTAAAAAACATTTTTCAATCTAAATAAAATACGATTTGGTTCATCAAGAATTTAATATCAAAGTGTTAAAAATCTCTTATATATTATTGTATTAATTAACGCTTATACGTCAGTATAACTGGTAATTTATATGGTTATAGTTGCAATAATATTATGCTAAAAAGTAGTTTGTCCTTGTTTCTGAAAGGTCCTTGTGCCGTTTAAATTTGGCTATGCATCAAGATCATTCAACAGTCAAGGACTTTCTTTAAGGTTTAGAAACAAAATATAATCTTTAATTTTTTTTGAATTATTTGCATAGAATTTACTGAAAACAATTTTAGAAAAGAGAAGAGAAAGGTCTGAAATGAAATCTAGTATTTCTGTTATTTATTCGACTAGATTGTTGTATTTCATATAAATGAAAATTCATATTCATCTGTAAAATTTGACTTCTTAGCTTTTTTTTTCTGGACTTAAATTTAGGAATAAATGTATTTTAACATTTTTGTTCTACCAGAAAGAGGCCAAAAACTATATTCCCTGATAATTTGTAAACTTTTCTTCAACATTCCGAGATTATCTTTAAGTGCAAAGTTTGTTGATATGTAGAAGAAATTATAAACTAGAAAATGAATCAGATCATTTTATAAAAAGTAAAGTTGAAGACAAGAGTGCAAGATGAAGCCTAGAAAAAATTAATACAATTTATGTCCAGTACAATCCACGAATGAAATTATGCTTACTCACTCTCAAATCCAAAAAACGTCTCTTTCGGAAAAAAAGCCGCCAAAAAATGTTTGCAAAACTCATTAGCATTAACAGTCGGTTGGACGAAATTTCCTTGCCCCATGCGGTGCGACACGATAGTGTAGGACACCATATGATTATGAGTAGATGTCACTGTCATTGCCATAAATATCAGAGCATCACACTGTGTTGAACAGAGAGATAAGACGGACGGAGTTCAACGGCTTTAACGGCGAATCATGATGTACCATCCCATAGAACTGATAATTATCTGCACATATCTTTAATTCTAAATACTTCATAAATCCTGTAATAACATAACGCCTTTATTATAATATAATAGTTAGTTAAGTGTATCGAGTACAATCCCGTCGAATTCTTTAAACATCAATGGATTCAGATATTCCCGAACTGAAAGCTGCAATAGTATCCGAAAAAATGTCGAAAATATGATATTTGCATAACCTCTTGTTCGGCTTCGACGGAGACCGTCAAAATCGAAACAGAATACGATAATTTTCCGGCTTTGACTTTCAGCCGAATGATAAAGATTTTATCAAAAACGTTAAAGAGATTGAAGGGAACCTATCTCTAAATTAATCAATATCAATCAGCAATCTGCTATTAATAAATAACAAAGGTACCAAAAAAAATTATACAGACATTGGTAACATATCTCTGCGATTAAAATGAATGAAACCAAAACATTATCCGTGAAAAGGATTCAGAATCTGAACAGAAAATTAAAATGAAAAGAATTGTTGAAGTCATGAATATTTAATTGAAGAATCAGTGAAGCTTCCAGTTCACAATATGTATGAACCTATTGTTAGTTTTAGTGATGTTGAAAGTTCATTATCCCATTTGATGGTAATTCCCATCAAAGTGTTGAAAAATGGATTGAATTATTTGAAGATGTAAATATGTTTAATCTAAGTTATTTGCATAAGCTTGTATTTGGTGAAAGATCTTTGAAAGCTAAAGCAAACTTATATATTTAAAGCAAAAATAATTTTAACTCTTGGGAAAACCCCAAAGATTTATTATTATCAGAGTTTTCTTATTCTTGTATTTCTGCTCAAATAATTAATCAAAATCTCAAATTCAACTCTCTCAATATTTTCTTTTTATGAACGCATGCGTGAAAGTAATGAGCTGTGGAGTCATACTATTATCTCAACAATTTTTATAAGTAAGCAAGCGTAAGACTCACATTTTATCACACACATCCTCAATGTTTTATCTTTGTAAGTATAAAATAAAAAAATACGTATTCAAAACTGAATTACTTTATTCAAATAAAACTACAATTAACCCAAAAAATTTAAACTTTCACATATATTAAACGAATTTTCATAGACTGAAAATGCATTTCATAGACAATAATATATAGCATGAAAAAATTGAGGAGATTTTTCATCATGAGTTGAATGCATTTCGGAAACTCAAGCGTCTATTTGGCATTTACCTTGTTGATTTTGACGATCCAAACTTGCGAAAACACAGCCCTGTATGGAAAAAAAGAAACTTTAAAGATTCAAAAGATTTAATTTAATAAATATGCAAGTGGAACAAATTTGTGGTGTGTAAATAATTATTTTATTACAAAATTCGTACAATTTCTTTAAAGAATTTTGAACACAGATTTGAGGAGTTAAACGAAACTTTATTTCTGACTTATTCAATGAATACAGTTCATTCGGATTAATTAATTCGTTCTTTAAAAACTGTTAATAAAATATATCTATTACCTGCACTTTCAAATAAGTCTTTCATATCTTGCAGTATGTCAAAAAGTATTATTTCTCTTTATAATATCAGAATAGGTTGGATAGAACATAATTTCAATATTATATACCCAGGTTTAATAAGATTGACAACTTTATCTTTAATAGTAATCAGCTACAACGGAAATTGATACTTTAGGATTTTCCAATTCTATAAAATAAAACTAATTTGTAACAAAATAGAAGGAATTAAGATACAGATAAAATATAGAGGAGATAGAATACAAATATGATGTAATTAACTCATAATCAAAATCTTCAAATACAATGAAAAAGGATAATTATTTAAAAAATTCTCAATTGGTTAAATTTAATCGATTTATATCTTTAAAAATCTGCATAAATAATTGAAATAACGAGTCCTAAAATAACGCGTTATTCATCATAGGATTTGGAAACATGTATAGAAATGGCTGGATAACATGATTTCACTTTCCAAACAGAAACATACGAGTGCGATTTAGTTTCAGCTTTTTTTTCTACGAGTTATAAAGAAATCTCAACCGTGTTGCTCAAAATTATGGAAACAATTGAAGCAGACGAATTCAACGTGCAAATGAATCAACTGAATAAAGTTTTGAAAGGTGCTCAGGAAAAAGGAGATGCAATTTGCTTCATCATACTCAACGTATTTGCGAGACATAAAAATGCAATACGGTCGCCAAAATGGGATTTCATTTGAACGATTAATCCTCGAATGCGATAAACCTAAAGTTTATTTTTCATTTCGCGAACCTTATAAAGGTTGTCGTGATTATTGGGAGATTCGCAATTATACCCCACCGCGTCCTGAAGTCTTAGCGACTTGTGTTCAGGATCTATAATATAAAAGCCCTGAGATGTCTGTGACATTGGGCGGAGCTTAAAATAACCCTCTCCTTTCTATCTGCGTCATTAATTAACTAGAAAATCCCATAAATGTATAAGAATATTACCTCAACTTTCAACAATGAAAGAGAAATACGCAATTAAATATTTGTTTAAACAATGAAAGAGAAATACGCAATTAAATATTTGGTTAAACAATGAAAGAGAAACACGCAATTCAATATTTGTTCAAATAGTGAAAACGATTTGAATTGCGTTACAATAATGAAAAGTATTGTTGTAAATTATGCCAAAAAAATTTATTAAAAATTTAATAAAATTAGATAAAAAATATCTGTGCAACTTAATTGATATCATTGAAAAGGGTTTTTTTTTGTATTTTAGTTGACGTAAAAATGAATTTTCGAGCTGAAATATTTTCGGAAGTAAATGAGAACGTCAAAATTTCGATCAATTTTCCATCAATTAAAATAATTTAAATTTTGAAGAAGGGCTCCGAGATGCACATTTCCGTCCTCCAAGTTTTATTTTTGCCAAATTTAGTAGCTCTAGGTCCAGCGGCATCACACGTAATGCGCCAAAATGCATTCTCCTTTGTGATTAGTAGAGATCGACATCTCAAAAAAATCTGCACAAAATCTACAGAAATTTTTTTTGAAATTTATTTAAAGATTTCTGCAGATTTTTTGGAAGACACAAAAAATATGCATTTTTTTCTTCAATTTAATCTGCAGAAAATCTGCAAAAAATTAATTATTATATTTATCTCTAAATATTCTGCAGATTTTTTTGAAGACAGAAAAATCTGCATTTTTTCTTCAATTTAAGCTGCAAAAAAATTTCGTATTATATTTTTCTCTAAATCTTCATGCAGAATTTTTTAAGGCTTCAAAAAAATCTGCATTTTGTCTTCTATTCAATTTGCAGTTATTTAGCAGATTTTCACATCATTAAACTTGACCAATAATCTTTTAATTTTTGGAAGATTTAACTGCATTTTCATAATATCTACATTTCTCTAAATACATATTTTGCATTCTCTAATATTGCAGCTTTATTTTCCAAAGGATATAGAACAAAATTAGAATGTAATTATCATTATTGCTTAACTTTACAGCAGACAGGAGTTTCATCAGTTCCTTTCTGAATTAGTGATATCGACCATATACTTGTATAGAAAAGGAATGCTTGTTTTATCAACAGAAGAAAATTTCGGAAGGAAAATTGTCTTAGGCACTAAATGTTTTAAATGTGCCACTGAAAAAATGAATTCTAAATTAATCTCTAAAATAAATATTTGAAGTTTTACCATTTTAAACATTTCCCCCATAAATTAATTAATTTCCAATTGATTTTCCAACTGTCTATCTGACTAGCTATTTTCCTCCAAAAAGGAGGGAAAAGTGGAGCTTGCGCCCTTTGGATGGAGAAAAGGCTTATCAGAAAGATAAAAGGTAAAAATGAATTTATTGAAACAGATAATATGAATTATTGATCAAAAATATTACTAATCTCATGTATTACTCATCTCTACGACTTTGAAACACGTATTCTGGCCATGGTTGATTTTTACGCGACCACATTCAAATGCCACCACTAGAGCTATGGTGAAGCTAACACTCAAATAGATTATTTTTAACCCATCTTGTGTTGTCCGGCGTGGCTTTGTGGTTAGCGTCCCTGCTTGCCAAATCTAAGAACGCGGTCTCGAATCCCGGCCGGAATGAGTTCGAAGTTTTGCCACAATCTGAATCGGCATCGTACAAGTAAGTTGAATTACAAATCAGATTAATTAAATTAATAATAAAATCAAAAATTACATTAATTGATATTAACAATTAAGCCTTGACTGAAGAAAAATCTGCCGAAATTCTGAAGGTGTTTGGAAGAATGTTTTCTTCAGATATTAAAAATTTTAGGTAGATTCCTTATAGGATGTCTACCTATTGCTACCTATTTCCCCATGTTATCTTGTGAACACGATAACTGAGGTAATTTTGATCTAAATTTAACCAGCGTGGGATATGTTGTAAGGATAGTGAAAATCTTGGTCGAGTTCGTAGATCGGCTATCCAGCTCAAACAGGGTAGAAATGGTGGGGTGTGGAAATTTTCATTTTCCCATAGTTCCCTTACGATTGAAGATTGAAAGAAAATTCAAATTAGTTGAATTATTGCCTTATCATAACAAACAACTTCTGTATTGAATCTTTTTCGATGGATACAATTGCTTAGAAGTTATGATCTCAAAAATGATTTTCCCTCGCTTCCCCTCCTCTCCAACTACCTTTTAACCTAAGCATCTTACCCCTTGTTGGAAAGCTCCCGTCATTCGCAGTCTCTCCCCCCTCGCTTTCATTCTTGCTTCTAAAAATCTACATTCTTTATGAGAAGAGAGTGCGAAATGGTCTTTTCTTGATTATTATTAGTAGAGACGTATGAGTATAACGGTTTTGCCCGTGTTAACTTGTAAACACGATAACTAGAGTATTTTTAATTAGGGAGGGATATATTGAAAGGACGGTAAAAATCTCTTCCGCGTTCGCAGATGGGCTAACCAGCTCAAAGGAGGTGGAAATGATGGGGGACTGAAAATTTCATTTTCCCTTAATTCTCTAACGATTAAGATAAAAGAAAATTCAAAATAGTCGAATTATTACCTTATAACAACAAAAAACAGTTGTATTGAAACTTTTTTGATAGCAACAATTGCTTAGAAGTAATGAGCTAAAAAGCCATTTTCAATCCCCTCCCCAACTTCTCATTTCCCCATAGCTCTGTTACGAATAAAGATTAAAAAAAATTTCATTTAGGCGAATTGTCATCTTATCATAACAAACTACTTTTATATTGAAAGTTTTTTGACAGCAAGATTTCCTTAAAATTTAAGAATTCCCATCAGCCTCATTCACTTCCACTTTTTACACGGTAAACAAGTTGATATACCTGGCTTTGCTCCGGATTAAAATGTTTTCATGTTTAATATTTTTAATGTAAAAATTACTATTGTATAAATATTATAATATACAAATTTCTTCTCCCATCTGAAACGTTTTAATTAAAATGAGAATATGAATTGAAACAGACGATTTTTAAAAACAGCCGTTTCCTTCACACATTATTATTTGTTATATAGGTACTTCAAATTTTGTTAAATATTACTAAAGAAAAAGAAAGGTTTTAATGAATATTTTGAAACAAATAAATTAACTATTTAATTATTCATTAATTTAAAGCAAGAAAATATATCAATATTTAATCCCGATATAAATTGTCAATCGTCTACTTTTAAAATTTTCTGTTAGCATTCTTCCATATGGAAACAGTCCTTCGTATTATTGTTGTTCTTCAACAAGAATATTGTTAAGAATTCAGTTTAAAATTATGTTTGAAAAAAATATTAAAATGAGAGAAACAAATTTATGGAAATGAAAGATATCACGGAAAAAAGCCTTGCTTATATTTTAATTAAGTGAAATTTTAAGGAACTTTCAGGCTTTGGAAAGTTGAAGGTGACCTTTCTCTTTTCCTAAATACAAAGTTTCCAAAGTTTGATTGAAATCAGTCCAGTGGTTTAGCAGGAGATTTGGAGCATACATAGGAAGACAATTATTAGATAATTATAACATAAATTTGCTGGCAAATAGTATGAGCCATAAAAATGGTTTTAGTGAAGATTTTGTAACAGTTAATTTTAAACTTTAATTAAGTAAATAGTAAATTTTGATTTATGAAACTGTTAATTTGATAATTAGTTAATTTGACAGATCCCTTTAATTTGATATATAACTAAACATGGCTGGACCATGGTTTGTTTAATAAAATCAATATAAAATATCCAAAAACCATAGATATTAAAATAAGAGTTCCCATTATCCTCTTTCATACTGAAAAAAATCTCCTTAATTTCAAAATTGTTTTGGGATTTTCTGCCTGAGTATTTCGTTTTTACCGCCGATGGAGATTTAAATTTATTGTTCAAATTGGCTGCATTCATATCCTATGCTTTAAGAACACGTATTAAATTTGCCGATCACAGTGTTTAATAATTTTTATTCCCTTATACGTTAAGAATTCAGTGAATATTATCTCTGTAACCAGGGAGTTCTATAAATGAGCCCATTTTAGTCATATTTAAGTGTTTCATGTCATGTGAATTTACCATGTGACAAAGTAATGTTCGCACAATTATATTGTAACCTAGATTAAATAAATTAATTTTTTTAAATCTAGAGTTTTTTCTCATTCGTGTCAAGAGTCAATTTCTTGCTACTGTTTCAGATAGGCTAGCTTAATGTTACATAGGAGATATTTGTTCTGCTCAGATGTTCATTTTTTTATGACTCCTACCTTTTGAATGATTATGTGTTGATATATAAAAAAAAATTGTCCAATGTACTAACCGAGAAATCTATCATAACTTTTTGGAATGATAAATGGAATGATGAAACTTTGATATGGTAAAAAATTATATCATGAAAACAGAATCACAGAGTAAATATTGCAATGTGTAGAAACAAAGAAGACATTGGTCAAGTTGCATTTGAAACAATAAAGTCATGTCTTTAAGGATCAATATATAATATTTCATTACTTTTGTAACAATAACGTAAAGGAATCTACCTTCGCCTTCCAGCTTGCCGAAAAGGGATTTTTTCATTTCTTTCTTAAGCACTTTGCCAATGTCGATGAGATTTTGTATTAAATTGTCGTGATTAAATCTTCGACAATCAGTTCTGAGATATGGTCTGGGGCATATAGTTTAGACGTGCACAAATTTTCGAGTGCTCTTTATATTTCATGAAACTCTTATTTATCTTCCTTTTGCATTTTCATGGTCTTCATTGTTTGTTTCATTTTTATGTTCAATTTGTCAGCCAACACATGTGTCCATATGTCAGGACTTTCCTATCCATGTCTCAAAGAAAGGTGTCCTTCTGGCGGCCACATTCGATGATTTAAAAAGGAAGCCATCCCCGTTCGAGTTCTGAATCTAGACAATAAACCCAAGACCATTGACAAAGGAACTGTTATGGCAACTTGTGAACCAGTGGTGAGTATCGTCGCTCGCCCTCAATAATTTTCCGAAGCACAGCATCTCCCGTCAATCTTGAAGAATTTTTAGGGGCTTAATGAAGAGCAGCGAACAGCAGTAAGGAAATTGCTTCAAGAATTTCAGAACTTGTATTCTACCAGTGACTCTTATGTCGTTGCAATATGTTATTCCTATGTTATTACAATATGACTCAACATAGAATTATTGCAGGTAATCATCCACCAAAAAAACAATATCCATGATTATTGCCTCTTCCAAAGAAAGAGGAAGCGGAGCGCCTAGTTAAAGAGATGGTGGATACCGGAATAATAGAAGAATAGTCAGGACCTTGGGCTTCGCCTATTGTGCTTGTTAAGAAGAAAGATAGATCGACGTTTCTCTTATTTTAATCATTGCCTACTTTTTAGTCTTTAATTTATGAATATTATGGAAATTAGAACCAGGACTACAGGAAGTTTAATGAAATGGCGATAAAGGACAGTAATCCTCTACCACGTTTAGACGACACCCTGGATGCTTTGAACTGGAGCCAATAGTTTTCGACATTGGATTTCAAAAGAGAATACTGGCAAGTGGAGATCCGACCGGATCCGATAAAGAAAAGATAGACTCCGCTACCGGAGAAGCGCTCTGGCAATATAAGGTAATGCCTTTCGGACTTTGTAACGCCACTGCCACATTTGAAAGCTTAATGAGACAGTATTGCGCGGACTTCCGTCTAAAGCCTGCTTAGTGCATCTAGATGAAATTACAATAGCAGGACGAACAATTAAAGAACATCTGAAAAATATTCGTAAATTATTCCAAACACTGCAAAAAGCTAACATCAAGCTAAGTCCAAAGAAATGTAGATTCTTCCGAAAGGTGTTATATTATATTGGGCAATTTATTTCTGCAAACAGAGCTAAAACGGAACCTAAAAAAGTTAAGGCAGTAGTCGATTGGCCACGTTCAGAGATAGTACACGATATACGAAGTTTCCTTGGAGTATGAACCTATTGCCGTTATTTTGAAAGAAATTTTTCAGCAATAGACAGACCCCTACATAAATTAACGGAAGATAGGTCAAACGTAATTGGACCGAAGAATGAGATAAATCTTTGAATAGTCTAAATAAGCCTTTAACATCTTCCCTTGTATTGACCTATTACGGGAATGACAAGGAGTTTATCTAGGATACAGAAGCTAGTAATGAAGAAATAGGAGCCGCGCTTTCTCAGACAATAAAATTGGAAACGAGAAACGTGTCATCGCTTAATTCAGCAAGAGCTTGGGGAAGCCAGAAAGAAATTATTTTTCATGCCTAAAGAATTAAAAGCCATTGTGAAATCAATAGAGCATTTCCATCGCTATCTCTATGAACGAAAATATTTTCTCCGGACCAATTATGCTTCCTTGAGATGGCTTTTGAATTTTAAGGAACCTGAAGTCCAGATAGCTCGCTGGATCCGAAGTTTTCAGCAGTATGACTTAGGAAATCCATCATTGCAAAGGAAACTCTCACGGGAATGCATATACCCTATCTCAAAAAAGCTGTAAAGAGAGCTGAAAATATTGTACGAATGCCGAGAAAAGTTCGGAATGGAAGCAGACATTTCTGTGAAAGTTTTAACAACGCAACTGTGTATGTCTGGTCTTCAAGTGAAATCCAAAAGACAACACTGTTAGATCCTGCTATTAAACCAATAATGTAGATGAAATTAAATTCTTCCATGTTGGCAAGAAATAGCTCCGGAGAATATAACGATACTGGACTCTTTGGGACTCCTTACATCTTAAGTATGGTGTTTTGTATCGTAAGTGGGAGAGTGATTCCGGATGCTCTTGTCGATGACAACTAATCCTGCCGAGAAGAAAAATTCAAGAAGTTCAGCGAGAGACTTATGACAGCGCGATTTGATGGCATTTTGCACTCATGAAATGTTTGAGAAAAACCGAAGAGCGAATTTATTCTGATCGTCTTTGCGCCGGCATCGAAAACTGGTGCAGAGAATGCTAAATTTGAGGAGAAAAAAAAGTACCCAACAGAAGAACTAAAGGTCGCTTATGGCTCTATAATGCAGGCGCACCTTTCGAAACGATGGTTTTGTATATTTTAGTTTCTTTCATGTGACGACAAAGGACAATAGGTATGTCCTAGGCAGTGGGGGCTCGTGTTATGTAATCTGGGGTTGCTGTAACTTTTAAAGAATCCTTCACTGCGGAGTGATGCTCATTTGTACCACTTACTTTTCTTGCCTTTTTCTATTAACTTTGAGTAATTTTATATTTAATCAATAAAGCATTTTTTCTCTTCTAATAGGTTAATATTTTAACAAATTTATTTTAATAAAAAATTAAAAATCAAAATTTATTTTCCATTTTCTTTTGTTGTATTCCTCACTACATTTATATAATTCATACACCTTCGCTTGAATAATACAATAACAATATAAAATAATTTTCTTAGCAATTAACAAGGGAAATTTTTATAGTATAATTTAATATGAAAATAAGAATAAGTGAATACTATTTATTAGTATCATTAAAAATTACTTTAAAAAAACCCATTCTTCTTCTTTTCTTTCCAGAGGAAAGATTAAAAACATTGACCTTGCTGCTAGTATGACGGTAAAAACACCCTTTCCCTTTGAAATCAAAACAGCTGCATATAACCAATCTCCATTCGTATTATGTGCATCAAAAAATATTTTATTTTATTTTTGATGTTAAAAATAAGACTTGAAGTTCTGATGTAGTATGTAGTAACGGGTATTGCCAAGATAAAAAAAATTATTTTATTACTTCTCTCTAAATGTGCACTGTGATATTTTAAAATGGGAATATACTTATTAATATTCTTTCAGAAATTCTGTTCCTTGAAGCAAACCATGTTTTATTCGAAATCGAGGCTTCTTAAACTATGAATCATGTTACAGAATATTGGCAGTCGCGAAAATTTTGAAAACATTTAATTCGCAGAAAAATTTTTAGCAGCAATTTTAACTAAAAAATTCCTTGTATCGAAACATTCCTCTGGATTGCAAGAATATTCATTAAAATATAATTAATATGAAAAGCCTTATTTATAATTTAATTTCTAATACGTACAATTTTGGAATTCTTGTTACTTCATTCATAATTGGCTTCTTGGTCTGTCCTAACTTTCGGAATAAAGGCAGTGTTCTTTTAGTTTCATTAGCTAAAAATGTGTGCTGAAAGTGTTAGGATATTTTGAATTCGTTCCGTATGGATTTCACTAAACCTTGATGAGCGTAGGTACGTTTTTACCAACGTACATATATATATATATATATATATATATATATATATATATATGTATGTATACGGCGTACAACGTATATATATATATATATATACATATGCAAAGAGAGATAGAGAGAGATATATATCTTACTAATTTCTCTGTAATCCTCGAGCACGCTCCTTTCTTGCTTTCGTCATCACAGACTTTCTGTAAAATAAAAAGCACAATCATTTGGCCGTGTATAGGATTAGCATTTGTTCTGCTTTGCTGTGATTTATTTCGTTTTTCTGCTCTACGGAAATATTATACAAATGCATTGACGCTTATTTAATTCATCTTGAAAACATGCATTCGATTTCAACATTAAAATGACGGAAGACATTTTATAGCTAGCGGCATGTTAGCTGAATTAAAACATGCTGAGAAAAGAATAAAAGCATAGAAACCATAACCATTCAGCTTAATGGACAGATTTCTTAATGTGAGTAAAACAATATCTTGGAGAGCTTTGATTATAGATTTCACAAAAATTTGAAATATGAAAGCAAAATATATTATTATATTATTTCAGATTACAATAAAGAAAGAGAAATAGGGATTTAAATATTTGTTTAAACAATGGCAATGTTTCGAGTTTCGTTGCGGCAATGTAGAGTATTGTTGTAAATTATGTCAAAAATTATTTTTAAAATTTATTAAAATTCGAGAAAACATTACATTTCCAATTGATATAATTGGAAAGGTAATTTTTTCCATTTTCCAGATGGTGTAAAAATAATTTTTGTGCTGTGATATTTACGGAAGTTTTTAAGGAAACGCACCAAAATTTCCCTTAATTTTTAATTAATTAAAATTCGAAGTAAATTTTTAAAAACGGACTCAAAGGTGCACATTCCGACCCTCAAAAATATGTTTGTGCCAAATTTCGTAGCTCTAGGTCCAGCAGTCTGTCCTATAGAGCACCAACACACAATCGCTGCTGGAAATTGTGTTTGAAAGCATTTTCAAAAAAGTATTTAAATTAAACAGACCGTCGCACGAGAAGCTAATTTTTTAAACTGTAGGATGAAGTTAAAATGATTTTTGTGCAGCAAGATGCTCCGAAGTTATTGCGGAAAAAAATTTAAAATTTAAGTTAATTTTAAATAATTAAAATTTCAAAAATCCTTTCTTAGTGAGTACCTAAAAAGCAATCACCTGTCAAATTTCAAGTTTCTAGGCCTCATTGTTTGGGAGATTTCTTAATGAGTGAGTGAGTAGTCCATGGTAATATATATGGATTAATAGAGAAATTTCAATTTCTTTCTTTGTACACATATAGCACGTGTCCACAAGTTAAGCAAAATACGTAAGATGAGAAACAATTATAGTTTATATGGATAGAATGGTTCTGACAGTCAGTTCTGGAGTATCCTGAGACGTAAAATAGTAGGAATTCGCATTTTACAATGAAGATTCTGTCTCATGGGTATTCAGGAGATTATTTTCTGTTCTGCCACGAATATTACGATCACCATGGTTCTTTGTTTTGACTGCCGTTAAATATGAATATTGGCATCATTAAGTTTAGTGCATCATTCTCACCCTTTTTTATTAGCTATCGGTATTACATGTGAACACACATACGACCACAGTTGCATTTTCTGTGCCTCAATAATGTCTAAAACATCTAAATTCATGAAGATCTTGACGTGCCATTTTTTTACGATTACTGCTCTTCATTTCTATACGTTTGCCCGACGAAAAAAGGAAATGTTATAATTGGAAATAAACAACTGTGAATGTCAGTGGGTGAATCATTTATAGTTTATTATAGAGAAAATATTTTCCCTTGTCAAATAAAATCATACTGAAATATATATCTATTCTAGCTGATATGCCCGGAGTTGATCGGGATGAAAATATTTTCGAGTCTATGAACTTGTAAAAATTTAAACTTGACTAAACATTGTTTCGCAGCATCATCTTTCTTTCATTTTCGTTTAACCTCTACCGTGTCGTCTGGCCTTTCACCCAGCACCTCCTTTTCTCCACACTTTGAACCGTCTGGCATGAGTCTAAGGCCTCTTTCACATTATACGGTTGAACCGTTACGGCACGAATGCATTAGGCCGCCTCTTGGTGGTAAACTGAAGAAATGAGTGGGAGCTTTCACATTAGCCGATCGCGGTTTGAGTCCGTTTGTTGGGGTTTAAACCAGCCGCGTGCGCGACTGGAAAAAACGGCGCCGTTACGACTTCGTCTTAGTAGTAATGTATGAAAATATGCTGACGCTTTCACATTGCACGAATTTCATCCGGCTGCCGTCCGTCACCTTCACAAGGTCACTTGTTCTTTTTGCGTTCTCGGAGCTTTTGCAGTTAATTAATGATTCCATTATTTTTATAGAATGCTTCAAAATTTAATTTTACTATTGTCTTTGTCATTTTTAAATGATTTCATTTTTATTATAGAACGCACTTTCGTTTAATTTGAGTGTTGACTGTGTAATTTTTTAATGTTTTCGTTATTTTTTTCCTATTTAAAATTTAGCTGTTTTATTTTATTTCGAAATATGCCAATGCTGACTAATTTTTATATTGTGTAAGATCAGGGCCGTCTTAAGATTTTACAGTGCTTGCCGCCCAAACAAAATATCTAGCTAAAAAAATAATTCAGGAACATTATAATGTTTTGATAACATTATATTCTCCTAGGTTATTTTATTAACTAGGTTCTATACCATATTATAACATATAAAATTGTATAACATATTTAAAATTACAATTAAATAAATATTTTTGGTTCAAAATCAGTATAGAAAGTTTTTATGATCCCTTGGATCAATAGCGCACTGTTCTTCTGCCTAATTTGCCCATTGGATCAATAGCGCACTGTTCTTCTGCCTAATTTGCCCATTGGATAAGACGGCCATGTATAAGGTATTGGAAACGAATATACTATTTCTTGTAAATTAATAAAAATCTGGATAGCAGAGTGTCTAATAATCATGACTGAATTCTAAGATAACAACATATGTTTTATTTCTGAAGTCGCAATTTCAAGAAACTTTTAACCTTTCATAAGTAATTCCGAGAGTCTTATAGAATTCTTCAGTATTTTGAACTCTTTACGGAGATTCCATTAAAGTTTCCGATTTTTTTATGATTTGATTTGAAAATTTAAATCATGAATATGTCATGATATTGCACATGAGTGTACTTTAAATAATTGAGAAGATATAGTCAAAACCCATCTCAATATAAAGAGATGTTTGGTGAGTGATTTATACTTTAAATACTTACAGACAGGAATTTTAAAATATTGTTCATCAAACACACAGAAATTTCCCTGCTATGCTTATATAACCACAATGAAAAAACATACAAAATCAAAACATTGCGTTATAGTTTATTTCAATGCGTGGTATCTTGCATATAATTTTCAAGAAAAAGGTATACTATTTTAACGTCATAAAAAGTGATTAAAGCATATCTGATTATTTACCATGTTAAATGATTTTAAAGCTGTGATATGTCGAAGGGAATTTTCATAACATTTGTTTGCAATGGGTTGTTTAGTTTTTTTTAAAATCCTGCGGGCAAATGAAATCCATGTTCCACAACTTATGTATAATCGATTTACGTAATATGTTATTAATATACATTTGCAATGCTTAAAATTATTACACTAACCTTAAAATCCATATCTAGGGAGGAACTTATTTTATGTAATTATGGTAAAAACAAAATCTATAAGTTTTTGCTAAGTAATAAACAGTCGCACTTTCGCTATTGCTTTTTCGTTGTTAAAAGGTCCTATAACACTTTATGTTTTAAACACAAACGATTAAGATTTAAAAATAAGTGCCAGTTACTTGCGATTTTGTTTAGTTATATTAACGTCCCGTTTTGAAGCAACACGAGGGCTATTTTAGGACGGACCTCGTAATTTTGAACCGCTGTCACATGACTAGGACGACACCTGAGCTGGCACCCCCTCTCCAAACTTTCCACTTACAGCAGAGGGAGGACGTTTCATCCCTACCTATGATTTAACAGGCAGGACAGTTGCTTCAGAGTCACAGCTACCATTTTTGTCGGTTGAATGCAGTTCCAAATGGTAGTATTTTGCCGCAGAGTATAATTTTTTATTCGGTTGTGGAATTCAACAAAAGATGCTACAGACATTCCGACATTCATCTGCACATTCGTTGTTCTTCCAAAAGTGAAGCGATTATAGTCTCGTTTTTTTTTTTGATTGATGGGTGCAAGACCATATTGCTGCTATGTGCTTCCGATCCATACTGAAACAGCTATGAAATTAGAAACCGCACTCAAATACTGACGGCGCAAATCGTCAAGTGTGAAAGCAAACATGTCACGGCAAAGAAAATAAACAAATTTGCGCCGTAACGGTTAAACCGCATAATGTGAAAGGGGCCTAACAATCCCCGGAACTTCACATTTCCTTCCCGTCATTACTACGTCGACATCAGAAGCACTTCAATATCATGGTTTTTATTACCATCATCCAAAGATACATTCTCTTCTCTTTGGTTCTTATGTGCATTAATCGGTAAAACATCAGGTAGTGTTCCTTCTTTTTCTCTTTAGATCTTCCTACTTCGGAACTGGTATCAATAACCTTGAATGACTTTACACATTTATTAGGATAATTTAAAAGTTTGTCAAAACTAAATGAAGTATCGCATAGGGATAGTTATTAACTAAGAACATTGAATTGGTGTGTAAAGATATTGAAAAATGTACATGCTACGGAATAAAAGTGGAAATAAAATTTTGCCTTTCTGTTCATATTCAAAGAAAACAAGATTTTTTTATAAATTTAACAGGGGCAGAAACACGGAAATGAAGGATTTTATAAAACAAAAATTCGGTTTGAATTTAATTACAATAATAGAAAACTCTGTTACAAATTTTGTTTGAAATGAATTTCGAAAAATTTATTATTTTTTCGGAAAAAAGAACTTATATCATTTAAATTCCGATCAATTAAAAGAAAAAAATTTCGGTTCAATTACTACTTTTGAGAGTTATTGCTCATTTTTTATTAGAATGTCTTTAATCTTAGCGTTTGTTTTTGTATATATATATTATACATAATATATATATATATATATATATATATATATATATATATATATATATAACAAAATCGATTTAACCCGCTATTAGCACATCGAAAGTTGTGCAACGATTTTAACTGTTGAAAAATCCAAATTTCTGTTTTGTCTTTTTCAGTAGTTTTTGCATATGACAGAGTTAATATACATGTTTTAATTCTCCATATGCTCTTAGCATATATTTAGTATTTTTATTTATTGAGATTATAAGATTTAATATTTTTATTTCTTCGAAAATATTTTATAGTCTGTATATTTAAAAAAAATTAAACTATTGCATTGCATTATAGATAATTCTGATGATTTTCATTTTGGATATATATATCAAGATATTTTTTTATTAAAATTTTTGTCTTTTTTTCTTTTGGCCTTGTATGTTTTTGAATTTTTGTCTTTTCTGTCTTGTTTGTTTTTATATATATTTATATATGGCTTCAGAGCATGAATCTGCCGAGAACAGAAGACGAGATGGAACGCAGTACGAGAAGTATGAACGACGTTTTTTTCTTCGCAAGATCCTAAGACGAGATGATGTGACGGTTTGAACGACGATATGCGATGAAAATGAGCGTCATCCTTATCATATGACGAATTAGATCTACTTTAATTGTACATAGTTGCAAATATTGCTCAGTGTAATAATGTTACTTACTCATGACAATAAAATACTTTAGTTTGAAAAACTGTGTATTCATTTATAGAACCAATCACTAAGCCTAATGATGATCGCCCAAATATATATTCATTGTTTTAGTTTTACATGTGCAAGTTGCATTTGTTTTGCACTTTTATTTATAGGATCTTAATTCATATTTGTTAATTAATAAATTTTTAGTTTTTGATTTGAATTTTTGATATTTTTTGTTTATTTTGTATTGAATGCACATATACAAGATGTCATATTTTGTTATATATGTATACAAGAAACAAATGCACAATGACAGCCGCTCATCAGGAGGGGGGTGGGCGCCTGCGATATTAATAAGTTCTTTTTTCTGCTCAAGAACATACTTCAAATCGTAAAATATTGTCGTTATCCGGCCCCCCCCCCCCGTAAAATCACCAAAAGTGAAAATGGAAAATTTCTGGATTAAAAGATATATACAAAGATGTCGATTTCAAAGAAACCGGAAGCTAAAAATCCGAATTCATAATACCTAGAATAAAATATAATATGAAACACAGAAATATTAACAAAAATATAAAACAGAAAAAAGAAAAATGACTAACAACAGCTTGAATCCGAACAAGGTTTACTGCTTAGGGCAAGTTAAACAACGCACATTAGGATCTTTTTGGAAAAAAATCTCTTTGTTATGGCTCCCAAAAGATGGTAAATATAAAAATTTCCTGCCAGAGAATTCCTGAGCAAAAGATTTCCGAAACATGGGGTCACTGTCTGACGATTTAAATCTATCCCCCCAGACTAGAAAAACACCGAGCACTGCGCATTGAGTATATAGTATATATACTGACAAAACTGTATGTTCAAAAGGAAAACAATAATCAACTTAATATATTTTTGCAAACACTTCGAATTAACTATACTATAAATAGTTTAAAACCAAAAACTATGAATACTAACAACTGCCAATATTAACATAGGGATATAGTCAAATATAACTGATAAAAATCATACTTAATTTCTAAGTATTAAATTAATTTTTAAGTTTATATTGGCAGTGTTTGTTGAACGTCATATAAAACAACAGTTTACATTATACGAAATTCAGGCATATGGCCTCAAAAGCCTATATTGGCTCATAAATTAATTACAAAGTTTAAGTGTTATTTAGTTCTTGAAACTAAACAAAATTGCAAGTAAACAGAAATCAATACTAAGTGAATTATTAAATGAAAGCAATGAAAAACAAATACTTGTTTAGTTTTCCATTTTCAGCTACTAAGTTTTACTAAAATGTTTCTAATTTCATTTCTGATAATCGTTTTAGTAAAATAAAAGAAGTTTTGGGATTACATTTAGAAATAAAAATGAGGTGAAACGAAAAAAATGTTTTTGATTTTTGGCAGAAAATGGGTTCGCAACGTAGGGCGACACCTTAAAAATTGACTTGGCAATATAACCAAATTATAATGTGTTAATATTAAAATTTCTTGTGATAATAATCTAAGACTGTGGAAAGAAATCACTTCAACATTCGAAAAAATTAAAATTTTCATTTATTGCGTTAATATATCAAAACTAAGGGAGAAACCAAGGTGAAAACAGCAAATTTAAATTTATTTTTTAAGGCTGTCGGAGATTAAAATTGTTTTGAGAATTATTCTTATTTTAAAACGAATTATATTAAATGAAAATTCATTAGAAAATTAGAAAACTATCACGAACATTAAATCATTGCAATTATTCAACGAAGGTTTATTAAGCTAGTTAAAAATAAATAATATAACAAGTACAAATCTAATTAAAAATAGGAATAAAAGTATGGAATGTATGCGGAATCATTAATATTGTTTTAAAATTAGAAAAACCAACTTCTTAAAATGTAAAAAAGCATATATATATTTAAAGACACCCCTAAATGTTCCAGCGCTTGGTCTTTTAACAAGCTTAATCCGCCACTGATAATCATTTTTTAATTATCCCTTAAAAATTTGTTTGTGTGTAAGTAATTTTCTCATCCTTATACTGAAAATAACAATAAAGAAAAGAAATACCTCTAAAAATGTTGTTAAATATTTTTTTTAAAAACTGTTACTAATTTTTTTATTTAACCACGAGAGCGAAGTCGATTGGCTGAAATCGGTTGGTGGTGATATTTAATTGTCTTTTTGTATTTAATCCTTCTTGAGACATCACAGTTTCGGAAATCACGAAAAAACTAATGTGCATTTTAAGCGTCTGTTCTTCGTATCAAGGTGCTCAAGGCATCTGTTTTATTAAATCGATTAACTCTCTACAACTTTGCAATTAACATATTCCCTCAATTTTGTACTCTTCTCGAGATACGAACGTTAACTCAGTTGTTTGCCGCCAGGTGCCGCTGTAACCGATATTCCAGTGTAGCGCATGGTGACTTTACACTACCTATACACCATGTTTGTTGCAATAGTTGTCGCCATTCTCAAGTGAATGTGGGGAAGAACGACTTTATCGGACACTCTGAGCATATATATTCAAACATTCACTAGATTTGAAATATACCGAATTATTAGAACTAAATAAAACTACCTATCTATCATCATTTACTTAAAATACAAAAAGAACACATGACATAAAATTTTGTAAAAATAATTAAACAAAAGCAAACTTTAAAAGCCAATCCTAATTTGAAAATAGAGCAACCAAAGAGGCCAAACAATCCAATAATATATATATATATCGAAACAAACAAGAGACAAAAGACTAAAATTCAAAAACACATGAAACAAATAATAAAACATGAAGACAAACATTTTATAAATTGAAAAATATCATGGAGAGCCGCTCGTCAGGAAGCGAAGCCGGTCTATGATATTAATCAGTGCTTTTTTCTTCTAACGACATACGAAAAAAAGGAAAACTTTCTTCGCTATCCCGAAAGCAAAAAATCCGAATATTTGTTCAAATGAAAATTC
This sequence comes from Araneus ventricosus, assembly GCA_013235015.1. Lineage (NCBI taxonomy): Eukaryota > Metazoa > Arthropoda > Arachnida > Araneae > Araneidae > Araneus > Araneus ventricosus. Next base: position 22,835 of record BGPR01007095.1, on the reverse strand, counting down.
AAACTCGAGACATTCAAAAATTTTGCAAATTTCAAATAATTTAAATTTACTTTTAGTAGTTAATGTACTTATAATATCCTAATACTAGCTGAGACGGATAACTGTATATATATATATATATATATATATACATATAACAAATAAGAAACAATCATAGCATAATTTTAAAAGCAACGAATACAACATAAACATTCATAAAACAGAATGTCAATTAGATTTTCAATTGTTTACATAATTTAACGTACTTTGAGATTTTTAATATAGTATCATACTAATTTTTTAAAATTAAAATAAATTAAAATATTTGGTTAATTCAAACTGAATGAAATTTAGAAATGTCAATTTAGTGATGTCAAGCTAAATGGCGGTTTGTATTGAAATATTGATGATTACAGGTAAATGATAAGTTAACACATTGATTCTATAATTCATTGTGAATAAGAATGGGTATTTTATTGACTAATGGATTTAATGTTTTGAGAGCAATATATAATGGTGCAAAATATATTGATGGTATATCTTAGATTTAATATAGATTCTTTCCATATAATGATGATATATTGCTATGGTTAGCCTATGGATTTTCTCATTCTAAACTCTTTCATTTTAGGGTTATTTACCCTTTCTGTTTCTCCAACAAGTTTATAACAGCAATGCTTTGTACAGAAAAATTGATTTAACCAGGGTAATTTTTTTCCAAAGCAGAGCAACTCATTTTAGTGTTGAAAATTGTAAATTTTTGGTTTGACTTTTTAAATAGTTCTTTGAGTAACATAGTTCAAAGAATTGTTTTAGTTTTGCAAGTGCTCTTTGCATGTGTTTTGCATTTTTGTTTATAGGATCATAATTTAAATTTTGTTTAATTAATAAATTTTGATTTTTTAATTGCGTTTTTGATATGCTTTGACTGTTCATATATAACATATTATATTATGGCTGATATTACTATATATATATATACAAATTAAAGAGCTGCAAAAAGATTTTTGTAATTGTTGAAGTTGGCAAAGTAACAAGTAATTTTGCCATGATTTGTAAATTTTATTTAAGAAAATTACTTATTGCACACTTTAGTGACTGTTAGAAATATACAGAATCTACACTAAATGAAAGAGAAACAGCTAATAGAATTAAAGCCTTATATAAAATATTAAGTCTGAAATGTGAAGAGTTAGAATATCCACATACTTTTCTAACTCTTAAATTTCCTAAAAATTTTAATAAATTTAGAAGTCTAACTTATGGCTTCAATACTAAATCGGGCAAAATTCTACAAAAAATACCTGCAGGCTATTATAGAAAATTTGAGAAAACAAAACAATACACTAATTATTAATAAGAGTGTTGAAATTTTAAATGCCATTAAAGATATTGACTATTTTACTGTACAGACTTTTTGACTTCGAACATTGTTTAGATATTGATGATTTAGCTAATACAATTATCAAAATTGATAAAAATTTTGTTTTTATAAAGGTGATAGGCATTCATAAATGCAAAACTCTTATTAAATTAGTTTTAATTTTATTCATTTTGATAACAATCTCTACTATCAGATTAAGGGTTGGCTAGAAGGCGGACCAACTAGCAATAATTTGGCCATTATATACCTGCATTTATAAGAGAAAGACAACATTTCTAATCATTCCTGTTTAATGTATAGATATATTTATAATTTGATAGTTTTTATTAAATAATTAGTCCTAAAGCCACAAATTAACTTCTATCCTGATTATTTGAAACTAATAAGAGCTAATAACAATGAACTATATTCAGAATTTCTCTATATTGAAATAAAATTTTCATACAGAAAAATTAACACTGATGTTATTGAAAAAAAGAAATGCTTTCAATTTTAAAATAAATAGATTTGCTTTTTTGGGATTGTAATATCTGCAAATCTATCTACACAATTTTATTATTAAATAAATCAATAGAAATGACAGATTAGTTACAGATAACACAAATAGGATCAATAACATTAAACAATTTATTAATGGTGCTTTGTTGTTTGGTTTTCCTAAAGATTGTTTATATGATTATAGAAATAAAAAAAATTAAGTTACTTCGAATGGATTTTTAAATTTCGTATTCTCTATCATTTTAATATATGTATTTCTAGGCTTTTTTATTATGTATGTATGTATTTATCTTCCTAAACATAGACGGCACCACTGTTTTAAACTTTTTTAAAAATCTTTTACATAGGTTTATTATTTTTATAGATTAAAATTGTACAGTTTTCAATTCAGTTTTGTTAATTAAATTCTTGAATATTAACTTATATTTGGTTATTTAATTATGGTATTTGTTGTTATAGAAATTAAAATAATATTCTAGTTTTCTGCTATCATTACTTTTTGCTTAGGAAGTGAAATGACAGATAACATGGATTGCTTAATACATTTGTTTATTAATTCTTATTTATAAAAATGGTAAATTTTTTTCTTACATTTTGAATTTTTTGTTTTCGTGAAATTACTTGATAATGTGCAGTATACAGGGTGATTATACTTAAAGTTGCACATTCAAAAGGCTGTGAAAAAAGAACCATTGGTGAGAATGACCAGATATTTCATCTGAGTATACGTAAAGCAATTGGAATTTGTTTTGCGAAAGATATAATTAGTTCAAAAGTTAACCAATAGATGGCATTGTTCTCGTGCTAAGATGTTAAAAAACGATTGGTTTAAAAGATGTGCTAATTTTAAGATGCAATAAGACGTGACATGCGCACTGCACATTAAAGTTGTGATGAAAAGTTGGGGAACATGCAGTTCCTGTTATTCTGCGTCTGATAAGGTTGTCAAAACTTTATCATTGAAGGATCGGGCTCTGCTTGTGAAGCTTTTTTACAAGAGCAGTGACTGTGCGGAAATTGCATTGAAGAAATTCAGGACATTAAAGGATTTAAGAAGCTTCTCTGGTCTGAAGAAGATGATTGATAAATACGAAGATTCGGGTTCATTTAACGCGAAATGTGGCAGAGAGAGGAAAGCATTCAGTAACGGATATATCTACAGCATTGCAGGAAGCGTCAAGCAGTGCTTTGGAAGCGGTCAGTGCATGGGAAATTTCCTGAACTTTAGGCATGCCTGTCAGCACGGTTCGTAAAATTTTACGAAACATCCTGCAATGAAATCCATTCAAATTGACGCATATTCAGGAGTTGGATCCGGCTGACCAATTCCGATAGGAAGTGGGCAATGCATGGGCTTGAAAATTTTGTGGACAGTCGAAGCCCAATTCCATCTCCAGGGTTCTGATAATACTCAAAATTGCAGAATTTTGGCAAGAGAGAATCCTTTCCAAATGCAACCATTGCCTATTTATTCTCAAAAGGTCACTGTGTGGTGCGGGGAACGGCAGCATTTATCGTTGGCCCTTTATTTTTCAAGGAGATTGGTCCTTTGGGTCCTGTAACCTGTACAGTGAGTGAATCTCTATTGCACAACCACCTCATTCCACCAATGCAACAACGCAGATGTGTGGATACACAATGTTTATGCAAGACGGCGCTCCACCGCACATTGCCACACCAGTGAAGCAGCTGTTGAATCCGCATTTTGGAAATGACATAATTATCAGCCAACAGCCTGGTAACCACGATCACCTGACCTGAACCCTTGCGACTTCTGGCTGTGGGGTTTCCTAAAAGATTTGTGTACGGGATCCGCTTGCGAACTTAGCTGTGTTGAAAACCCGAATTACGCAACACATTCACAATATCACAACTGAACCTCTCCCGTCTGTTGTGGAACATGCTGTTTTGCGCTTTCATCTTATAGGAGAAAACGGTGGACAGTATATTGAACATTTCTTAAGCAGCAAGTCATAGTCGGCTTCCTTTTCTTTATGGTTTCAACAGTTTTTGATTTTTCTACGGTTTTTGACCTTTGAAAATTAAAAACCTATTTCGTTTTTGCTTTTTCTACGGTTTTTGGACTAGGGACATTTAAAAACTTATTTTTTCCTATCCGCTGCGTCACCACCTTGTCGTGGTGGATGGGCTTTGAACAAAGAATGACACAACATGTCACGGTTTTTAATTAGCATCTTAAAATTAGCATATCTTTTAATCTTTTTTCAGCATCTTATGACGTGTACAGTGCCATCTATCGGTCGACTCTTGAACTATTTTTTTCTTTCGCAAAACAAATTCCAATTGCTTTATGTTAGAAATATCAGGTCATTCTGACCAGTGATTCTTTTTTTACCGCCTTTTGAATGTGCAACTTGAATTATAAACACCCTGCATTTTAATGTTTATTTTAGATATATTTTAGCTCTTTATTTTTTATTGTGTTGCTATAATTTAGGGATCTTTTGACTTCTGTTTTTTAACAATTGCTACATGGACGGTTAGTTCTGCAAACTGTGATTTAACATGACAAGCTAGTTGAATGTCTAGCTAGACCCTTTAATGGTTGAAATTCCAAAACTTGGATTGCCTTTTTCAAGTACTGTTAGTTTTAATTCATATACAATTCTCTATCCATAGTCTTTAATCTCTTATTATAGTCTATCTAAGTCTATAGTCTCTTATAGATATGTGACTCTGTTCATATATCTCTATGTTCATATTTGAAATTATAATTTATTTGGATTTCAATAGTTATAGTATAGATAAAATTGAAGTTTTTGCAAAGAAATTATAAAATTGATTGTTTTTTTTTTTCCTTTTGAACATAATGTCCTGTCATTTCATATATATTGATTATAAATTAATATTAATTTAATATATAATTAATAAATATATATTCTAAACATTATTTTAAGAAGTTTATTATTTGCATCAATAACGAAAACTAACCTCTTTGGCATCATCCAGATCGCAGTATTCATTTATTGCATCGTAAGGGTTTTCGCTTTTGTATTTGTGGAAGTCCCGAATGGTTTGGTAGAGTGATTTGAGTTCCTGAAATAAATAATGACTTCATTTTACTTCATTGGATTAGGGATAATTCGAATCTCAAAACAACTTTTAAAAATGGATTCCCTGAGAATTATCAAAAAAGAGCTTTCTTCCTCTTTCTATGTATACTGAAACCTCTCTACAGCGGCCACCCTTGGTTACATAGGAAATTGTCGGATCAGAGGATTGGCAGTTATAAAAGGTTCATGTAGGAATAACAAGAAAGTATTTTTGCTCTTTAAAACGTACAGTGAAACTTCTACACAGTGGCCATGAAAATTGGCCGCTCGAAAGGGGTTTCATGTTTGGAAGTAAAAAATACGTATTTAAAAATACTTATTATTCGTTATTCTGGTAAAGCGAATTTTTAGAATCATCTAAAGGAAAACGTACTTCGAAAACTTCTAATTTCTTTTGAAAAAAAGAAACAATTTCCATTTCTTTGGATCATTCAGCTTTTTCAAAGGTTTCATGTAAATAACTTGGTTGTAAATAACTTTTTTCTTCTTTTTTTTAACTGGGAAAAATCCCCAAATAGTTTGTTGGTACTTGTTGAGAAATCAGCAAAAATGTCATCTATTTTTCTTAGTGTCTGTTGAGCTGAAAGTTTTCTTAGCTGATGGTCGCAACCCATATCATCTCTTTCTATGACAGAGTTGAAATCAGCGCCTAAATACAAAAATGAACTCTTCAATGTCCAAGCCCAGTAGATGCGGCGACTCCTGACGTCTGCACTCGTAACTGCGGAACGGATCTCTGGCAGCATTATATAACTGAGCAGACTGAACTTTAAAGCAGTCTCGTTGAGTCTTGCTTGTGCATGCATTCCAGTCGCGTTGTCCGACAAGTTGGTGAACCGGACAAGGAATACAGAAAAGTGCTGGAATAAACCTTCAAGATGTGCTTACCGCAACTTCATTGGAAATAGTGACAGTATAGATTGAATCTCTGAAGTCGGTTCCCACCCTGTCCACGTTGATTCTCTCAGGCAAGAAATTGGTCGGTAAAATTGTTTCCTATATTTTTGAGTTTTTGATTGCATTAAGATGCCGCTTAAATGTGAGGAAGGTTCAGATTCAAGGAATAAAGAGGTTGAAGGTTCGAACGCTGGGTCCGACAGAGTTGCTGTTAGAGTTCCAAGTTTTTGGACAAATAATGCTAAGCTTTTTTTTAAACAGCGTTAGGCTAGTTTAAGATTAGCGAGTGTTACTGTGGATCAAACAAAATTTGATTATTTGGTCGCGGCTTTAGATCCTGAAACCCTGTCGCATGCTACGGATATATTGTGTGAACCGCCCCCGCATCTATAAACAGCACTTAAGAGTTGTTTTTTAACCCAGTTTGAGGTATTTCAGAGTAAGAAGCTGAAAACCTTAATTGAATATTTGGAATTAGGTGATAGATCTCCTTCCGTACTGCTTAGGCAAATGCGAGATTTAAGTGAAAGGCACGTAGATGAGACATTTTTAAAAAACATTTGGATGAGGCGTTTGCCGTCTCATGTTTAGGCTGTTTTAGCCGTTTGAGGAATGCCTTGGCAAATTAGCGGAAATGGCTGAGAAAATTATTGAATTTTCTCCAGGCGCTGTTAATTCCGTTTCAGATAGTACTTTTTGCTTCTTGTCATGTTAGTCAGAGAGGTGAACAATTGTTAAAAATGCAAAAACAAATAGATGAACTTTTTAGGTTGGTTAGATTAGGTTCACGGCATACATCGCCGGGACCGCATCGCAATCGAAGTCCATCCAGAACTGGTGCTCAGAAACGCGAAGATTGGCAATTCTGGTACCAATTTATGTTTAAAGAAAAAGCGGAACATTGCATACCTCCTTGTGCATTTAAACAAAAAAACGCGATTCACCTGCAGGAGAAGCGACGGCTTCAGTTTTGAGAGGTGGAAGTCGCAAGCTATACGTAAATGATATAAAAACTCATACAGGATTTTTAATAGATACGGGTAGTGATGTTTCCTGTTATCCCAAGTTGTTTTTGACAAAAGAAATTAGGAAAAGTCATTTTGTTTTATATGCAGCAAATGGTACTAGAATAGCTACATTTGGTACTAAATTGCTAGCACTCGATTTAAGATTAAGACGCACTTTGCAGTGGCCTTTTATTGTCGCTGACGTTTCGAAACCTATTATTGGAGCTGACTTTCTGTAACACTTCGGATTATTGATAGATCTGAAGAAGCGCTGTTTGATTGATCCTTTGACAAATTTTACTGCTAAAGGTAAATCCACTGTAAGTGATATTCCAGTAGTAAAAACCATCGTTGGTAATTCGGAATATTCAGAGCTTCCATGAAAGTTTAAAGAAATAACAGAATTGAATTCCTTTCCATAAGCACACTCAAGCACGACACCGTACATTGCATACCTACAGTCGGACCTCCTGTTAGTGCAAGTACTCGTCGGTTTAACCCTGCGCAACTCAAAATTGCTAAGCAGGAATTCGAATATATGTTGGAAAAGGGAATTTGTAGACCATCCAAGAGTAATTGGGTAAGTCCCTTACACATGGTTCCTCAATGTGCATCTGATTGGCGACCTACGGGAGATTATAGGGCCTTGAATCGTATTACCATACCCTATAAAATAAAAAATACCCTAATAATAAAATAATTACCTATACCTCACCTTCAGGATTGTATGTATATGTTAAATGGGAAGAAGGTATTTTCAAAAATATATTTGGTACATGCGTATCATCAGATACCTGTACACCCTCCAGATATCCCGAAATTCGCTGTTATTACAACGTTCAGACTTTTTGAATTTCCATTTTTAAATTTCGGTCTATGTTCAGCAGCACAGACTTTTCAAAGATTTATTAATGAAATTTTACGAGGACTCGATCATTGTTTCCCTTATCTAGATAATATTTTAATTGCCAGTGAAAATCAGGTCGGGCATAAAGGCATTTGGAAGAAATTTTTACCCGATTTAGAAAATACGGTATCGTAATAAATGAGTCTAACTGTGAATTTGGCAAAGACACAATAGATTTTCTTGGACATACAATTATTAGTAATGGATGCACTTCACATCGTGGTAAGGTTAGGGAAATTCTAGAGTATAACAAACCTGTTACTATTAGTGATTTACGCCGGTTTCTAGGCATGGTGAATTATTACCATAGGTTTATACCCAATATTGCAACTATTTCATCACCGTTGAATCGATTATTGGTTGGTGCGAAAAAACGTGATAAAAGAGAGATCCAGTGGAATATAAAAACTGAGAAGAGTTTCCAGGATATTAAGGATGCTATGGCTAAAGCAACACTTTTGTACCATCCTTCTTTGGATGCAAAATTGGCATTGGTTACAGATTGCAGTGACTTCGCAATAGGGAGAGTGTTGCAAGAGATTTCTTCCGATGTCCTAAACCTCTTGGTTTCTTTTCTAAGAAACTCTCGCCTACCCAATGTAAATATTCAATTTATGACCGAGAGTTATTGGCAGCATACAGTGCCATACAGCATTTTAGTCCCTTATTGGAAGCTCGCGTTTTTACCTTGTATGTAGATCATAAACCTCTAATATTTGCGTTTAAGCAGAAACAGGAGAATGCTATACCGAGACGTGTAAGACAATTAGATTTCATATCACAATTTACTACTGACATTAAATACCTGCCTGGTAAGGGTAATGTTTTAGCGGATACGTTGTCTAGGATTTGTGAAATACAGTTTTCATCATTGTTTGATATAGAGTTGTCGGGAAATCTTCAGGAAACAGACGAGGAATTGAGATCGATTTTAGAAGGTAACGCGAAATTCAGTGGTAATTTAGTTAAAGTGCAAATGCCCCACGTTTCTAGGTCCCTATATGCAGATAATTCTACGGGAATGAATAGATTTTATGTACCTCTCCAGTGAAGACGTAGAGTCTTTGACGAGTTACACGGTTTGTCGCATCCGGAAATACGCGGTACTAAGCAGCGTGTGGGTTGAAAATACATTTGGCCGGATATGAATAAAGACATAGGTGTTTGGTGTAGGGCTTGCATCAATTGTCAACGGTCAAAAGTTCGATTGCGTACTAAAACCCCTTTGGTACAATTCCTTATTCCCGATGAAAGATTTGCACATGTCCATTTCGATATTATAAAGCTACCTCTTGTGCGTGTTTATAAGTACTGCCTAACTATGACTGATAGATTTACAAGGTGGAAGGAAGCTGCTCCTATGTCTGACATGGAGGCAGAGACTGTGGCTAGGGCTTTTGTGAATACATGGATTTCACGATTCGGCACGCCTCAGAGGTTAACTTGCGATAGGGGAGGGCAATTTGAATCGGTGCTTTTTGAAACTCTGTCTAAACTCCTTGGTGTACATTCAACTCGAACTGCTTCTTATACCCCACAGTGCAACGGGATGGTAGAGCGTCCTCATCGTCCATTAAAACAGGCTTTAACCTGTCATCAGGCTGACTGGTTGGATGCACTTCCTCTTATTGGGTATCCGGACTGTCCTGCGTGAGGATCTCAAAGCCTCGGCTGCGGAATTAGTGTACGGATCGCGTCTTCGACTGTCTGGGCAGCTGTACGAGGACAAACGGATAGACCAGTGTCCTGATTACGTCGCAAGGTTACAACGACTCTTCACAGCAGTGAGTCCAACATTTCCCCTGCGTCATGGTCCCCAAGGAATCTAAATTTCGAAAGATTTCCATGTTCTAACAAATTCCATGTTGACTCTCTGAGGCATCTTCTATTTCTGAGTTTTTGATTGTATTAAGATGCCGCTTAAAGGTGAGGAAGGTTCAGATTCAAGGAATAAAGAGGTTGAGGGTTCGAACGCTGGGTGCGACAGAGTTGCTGTTAGAGTTCCAAACTTTTGGACAGATAATGCTAAGATTTTCTTTATACAGCTTGAGGCTAGTTTTAGATTAGCGGGTGTTACTGTGGAACAAACAAAATTTGATTATTTGGTCACGGCTTTAGATCCTGAAACCCTGTCGCATGCTACGCATATATTGTGTGAACCGCCCCCGCATCCATATACAGCACTTAAGAGTCGTTTGCTAACCCAGTTTGAGGTATCTCAGAATAACAAGATGAAAACCTTAATTGAAGATTTAGAATAAGGTGATAGATACCCTTCCGTGTTGCTTAGGCAAATGCGAGATTCAAGTGAAAGCCACGTAGATGAGGCATTTTTGAAAAACATTTGGATGAGGCATTTGCCATCTCGTGTGCAGGCTGTTTGAGCTGTTAGCTCGGAAAGCCTTAGCAAATTAGCGGAAATGGCTGACAAAATTATTGAACTGTCACCGGGTGCTCTTAATTCCGTTTCAGATAGTGCTTTTGCTTCTTGTCATGTTAGTCAGCGAGATGAACAATTGTTCAAAATGCAGAAACAAATAGATGAGCTTTATAGGTTGGTTATATCAGGTTCACGGCATACATCGCCGACACAGCATCGCAATCGAAGTCCATCCAGAACTGGTGCTCAGAAACGCGAAGATTGGCAATGTTGGTACCATTTTAGCTTTAAAGAAAAAGCAGAACATTGCGTACCGCCTTGTGCATTTAAACAAAAGAACAGCCATTCACCTGCAGTTGCAGCGACGGCTTCTGTTTTGAGAGATGGACACCCCCAAGCCCTGTACAGGCCATTTTCCTTTACACTGGAAAATGAATCATTAATTTAAATATAATTTCCGATGTTGTTTTTAAATTTATGCATTTTTTTGTTATATCTTTTCCCTTTTCTTCTTAATAAAGGTACAAACTCGCAGAGAGGGACAGAATACATTTCACTGAACATGCGTCCATCAGAGAGCTTTCGTGGCCGTTGAATATTATATTAATAATATGTCTAGGAGTCAAAATTTCTGTGCGAAAATACCGTTCAAATCCCCAAAAATTAGTAAATTACCGTTTAAAATGATGAGTGCTAAGAAGAGAGGCCGTGTAGAGAAGTTTTATTGTAATTTGGAAATAAGATCTACTGTCCATTCCTACTTTGCTATTATTACTTAATTCAAAAAATTTGGGAATTCTAATGGATTGATAGAACGGTACAGGAGAATTTAAGCCTACAGTTTACTACTGAGTGATTCGATGTTATTTTTAATTGTAGAGAGATTAGTTTAGAGCCAGATTAATTTAGAGTAAGTAGTAAGGTGTTAACTCAGTGCGAAATGAAAAAAATGGGGCACAGCAGATCTACTGTTTGAAAGTCAAAAGTTAAAATATGAGTTACATTTCATAAAAGAACACCACTCCTTACCCCTACATATGTAATCGGAAAACTGTTTCTTTAAGCAGTTGAAAAAAATTAAGAAATAAAAATAAAATAAAATTCATTATATATTCAAAAGCATCCAGGCACTTTCGAATTTACATATTTTTTCGGAATTCTTCAGGAAGCTCGTGCAACTACCCCTGAGCTTCAACTACGTATTTAATAGGTTTGAACTCAATGCATACAATTCATTTTCCAATATATAAATGCATTTTCATAAGAATAGCATGCATTTTTGGAGATATAAGTGTTTAAAAAAATACCATGATTTTCAGCACGTGTTTTACTTATAACATGCAAGGGTTTCAAAAAATCATACGAAATTTACAGAAAACGCCACAATAAGGTAGCGAAACATTATTCTAAAATTCAAAATAAATGTTTTGAATACTCGAGGAAACATGAGTATTTGTATTAGATAATTTTTAACTGCGCATTTGCGAAGCATAGTCTAATTATTTTTCATAATTTTCAGCCAGATATATAAGGCAAATTATATAAGACTTCCAGTTGAAAACCGTTAAGATTCAGAAAGATATCCGTAATGTAGGGAGAGGAATTTCAGTTTCTCTCTAAAAGAAGCTAAATGATCAGAGATTTTCCACAACTTCAATTTTGAATTGAACTTTTGAATAGTTATATTAAATTGCATGAAGGTTGGAAATATACTGAATATCCATGGATACTTATAATTAAGTATATAATTTCAATTGCAGTAATTTATGCATTATAAATAACAATAAATATTATCACGTTAATAACACTATACATATAAACATTAGAATTATAAAATTATTTTGCATTAGAACAACAACACAGTTGCCTGAAGAAACATCTTGTATCATCTCGATAATCTTTAGTTCTGCTTGTTTTATTTTCTGATGTGATAATTCACCAGTGATTCGAGAAGTCGAATTCCTACAGTTGAAAATGAATCTTTTCATCCAAGCAGCCATTCGAATCATCCGATCATAACTTGAAAAATAATAGTAGTACCAACCCGAATTATATCTACCAATGGAGTCTTCTTTATTGTCTTCACTGCTGCTTTCGTTTGATTTAAAGAGCATACAAATGGAAGACCCTTGGAAGTTGGGTTTGTTTTTATTCTTTCTTTCAAAACAGATTGTTCGTCAAAAACAGGCTTTGTATCTGGCCAATTTTCCTGAGTTTGTAGAAGCCATTTCGGTCCCTTCCACCATCTACTGCATGAGAGTTGGTGAGCAGAACATCCTCTTGAAGGTAAGTCAGCAGGATTTTGTGCTCCTGGAAGATGCTTCCACAAGGTTGGATCACTCAGTTTTCTTATCACTTGAACTCTGTTATTCACAAAAACAGACCTAATTTCTTCACGCTGAATCCAACCTAACACAGTGGTGGAATCAGTCCAGTAATGTTGATTGACATTGTACCACTGGAGTGCGCTGAGCACAGATCTGCACAATCGTGCTCCCACTGTTGCAGCCAGCAACTCAAGGCTAGGAATGGTGATAGTTTTAACTGAATCTCGTGGTATTTTATTAATCTCTGTATGTTGTTCAATTTCATCACGTATCTGGTGCCTTTCCTCTTCAGTCAACCCATGTCTATCTGTTTCAGACTTAAGTTCTTCTACAATTTCTTCAAGTAATTTAATCTCGCCTGGTATCATATAAATTTTTTCCTCTTCATCTTCTTTCTCTTCGAGTTCCTCTTCACTTGTTGTTTCTTCCTTTTCTGTTATAGATTCTTTATCCACTATTCCTAATCTAATCATCTCATCATTACTTCCTCCAGTTATCTGAAGTTCTTCATTTTCTGATCCTTCAAGAGTTTCTGCTATCAACTGTTCCTTTCTTTCGTCTTCGAAGGATGTGCTTTCTTTTACATGAGTTTCTTGGGCATGTAGCCTGTCGCCATCCTTCAAATCTCGACTGTCTAAATCAAACTCTGCTTCTTCTATTTCTTCCTGCGCTGATGTGCTTCCTTTTGGTTTCATTTCAGCAGGGTCACTTATCCCTAAAACCTTTAGACCAAAAAGATCGGAAATAGTTGCGTCTCTTACAAACATCGAAATGGCCATCATACAAGTATCTTCTTTTTCAGAGGGTATGTTAGTTTTCCCTATAATAGTCCATCCTAGGTAGGATTCTATGGCTACTAGATAGAACTCTTCTCTTTCCAGTAAAAAGTCTACCCGCAACATCTGCTCCAATAAGAATATCAATTGGCCCCAAATTGTCTTCTATATCAAACATTTGTATATTCATAGATTTTAATTCGTCAATCCATGGGCCGTACGGAACAGAGGGAATGTCATTGCAAATAATATCCTGATCAACTACATCAAAATTACAAGTAAAATTTCCATCTAAGCTTCCTAGTTCAATTGTATACACATTATGAAGCTCATCGTTGATCCTTTCTCCTCCAAAGAGTGCATGAGATAAAAGTTGTTGACGGAAAGGTGCTAAACCTAAAACAGATGTTATTTCTTTTCTAATATACGACTTTTGAGATCCTGAATCATAAATTGCTCTTACGGTTAAACTACAGTTCTTACCTTCCATCTTAACTTTCAAAGTCTGCAACTAAACTTGTGGAGTGTCCGAAATACTCGCCATATTCACTGACTTATTCTGCTGTTTAATTTCTTTTTCCGAATTACTTGATGTAGACTTAGTTACAAGTTTATTTGACTCGGAGCACATTATTGTATAATGCATCTTATTACAGATAAGACAGTAATACATTAACAAATTTATAAATTGATTATATTAATTAAACAATAAAAATTCATAGTATTATATATAAAGGCGCAAATGCAGCTATTTATAATATAATACAGAAGCAAAAATTAGATAAACTAAACAAAAATTAGTCATTGTTCTTGTCTAAATTTGCTGTTTTTTTGTCTTTACGTTTTTCTTTCTTTTTGTTTCATTTTAATTTTTGTTTAGTTTATCTAATTATTACAGATAATGCATTTTACTTAACATCGGCATTTTGCTACCCTATGTCCAGCTTTTAAGCATTTGAAACAATAACCGTTAGCATTTAATATTTTGATTTTTTCACTACAACACATTCTTAGTGCTTTAAAGCATTTTGTCGACTCAGGTTTACCATTGCAGAAGACGCACAACTTCTCTACAGTAGCAGAAGTGCTCAAAAAACTAGCTGCAGTACACATTTTACCTTTATTTAATTTACTTCCATTTTTATATGATGTTTCATCCTTCAAACCGAAACCAGTCAATGCTAAGTTAATTCGCTCTTGAGATTCAATTTCAGCTTTAAAAATTTTTAATAAACTATCAAGTCCCTTTTTTGAATCATTGCCAAGATGAAACTTTAAAGTTAAAATTACCCATGTATCGATTGAGCATAACCGCAAATGTACCTAATCATTGATTCTAAGCATAAGCCCAAATGTATACCTTGCTTCTAATGAGTTTCTCGTTTTTCCTGCCAATTTTGAAGCGTCATTTCTTTAAGCCTTAACTTAATCGATGTCTATGGTATACCTATATGAAATCCACTTCATTATTTTCAGCTGCTACTTTGTCAAGAGAATCAAAGAAAAAATTTTGAAAGAGAATCATTTCCAACAATCCCAATGTTAGCCTTTACCCAGTAAATTCTGTAGTTAGCTTTATTTTGAATCCATTTTTTTTATTTTCATGTAAAATTTCTAACTGACACTAAGAAGATTCCAATCACTGTAAGACGGATCTAGAATCTGTGTAAATATATTTATCTCGCCTTGTAAATCTAAAGTCACTGTTATGGCATCTTTATTCCTTAGTGCTTCAGCAAGAAAAACTGCGACTTCGTCGTTCAGTCTCCAAGGAAACTCTCCATGAATTTGGTTCACAAAATAAATAGTTCCACAACCGACTCAACCATTACATTTTGAACCATCAGTGAAGACTTTATATTTATTTATCTCAATTTTATCTTTAAAACATCAGTCTATTTTAATATTTCCTATGGAGGATCAGTACGAATGAAATCATTAACTTCATTTGGCCTTATTACTTTTTTCATCAATATCATTACTCTTTTTGAAATTCAAATAGCTTAAATTTCTTAATTTCATTTCTTGCCACTACATCAAGAGGAATGCAGCCAGTCAAGACTTGCATCGCTACTGTTGATACTGTGCGGTAAATTTTAGTTATATTACGGAGAGTTTTAATCTGTAATAACTTCCTATTGGTATAAAAATTGTGTCCTTATACCATACTTCGATTCCATACAATATCAGCTTTTCAGTTGCTGTCAAATATATCTCTTATATTATCTCAGATTTGGCAGCCTACGTCGATAGACTAAAATTAGAAATCTTTTTTTGTATTTTAATCACGTTTTTTTTCTTGAAATAATGTAAATGTACAGTCCAGGCTAACTTGTAGTCTGTTAAAAGTATAAGATATTTAAATCCGCTATTATTACATTATTCGCTTGAAGTAAAACGGATGGCCTTCTAAATACTTTTTTTAGTCATTAGGAGGATTTATCTGTATACCATACTTCCTTGCCCAGTACTGTAAATCAGTGGAGGCATTTTCGGTGAAAAAAATGAGGGATAAAAAAATTATAGACATCTAAAAGACTCAGGAGTATAGTGGATAGACAGAACGCAACCCAAATAATATTTAAAAGTTTAGTTAAAAAAATTAACTATTCTTCCGAACACTTTTGCTTTTTTATAATTCCTAGTTTTAGGAAGCTGAAATGACATAAGAATATAATTTTTCTCTAAATTGAAGGGAGCGACTTGCCCCCTCGCACCTTCGACTCAACGCCATTGGCTACATGCTTCAGGACATTCGTACTAGACTCCCTAAATATACAGACCGCTGGTTTCGTAATTAAAATGGCGATATCATCCGCAAACAAAATAACTTTTGTATTGCCATCCATATTAGCTATCATTAAAAGTCTGTCCAATGAAATTAACCACAAGATGGATCCAAGTCAAGAGTCTTGTAGGACTCCAAAATTATATTTAAATTCAATATCATTCTCTTCGTCAACAATGACAGTATTTGAGAGAAAATTTCCTACAATTTTGACTAAATATCCAAGCACTTTTTCTTTTTATAAAATGTGTATTAAATACTTCTATCTTACTGTGATAAACGCGTTCGAGATATCTAGAAAGATAAAAAATATTATAATGTCTCTTACTTGTATTAAGATTTATAGTCCTTATAATTTCTTCGAGATCCATAGAAGTACTTCAGTATTTCTTAAAAGAATCAAAAACAAGGCTGCCCTCAAGGTTCGTGCAATGTCCCGGCCCGGTGGAACCTGGTAGCCAACGAAATACTCAATCAAGTCTGGTCAGATAACGTTCATATACAAGCCTTCGCGGATGATTTTATGCTGGTCATTGAAGCGGATACAAATAAAAGCCTTGTAGAAGACACGCAAAGTGCAATAACCCAATTCAGCTCCTGGTGCTCAGAAAATGAACTTGCAATTTCAACAAAAAAACAAATTATATCCTATTCAGCAAAATGGTAAGAAGTCCCAAGATCACATGGAACGGGTATAAAAAAAAATAGAGTTAAATCTTTTAAGTACCTACGGATACACGTTGATGATCGACTTAACTGCCTGGAGCACATTAATAAGCAAGGAGAGAAAGCCATCAAAATGCAGCAAAACCTCAAAAAAATCGCAGATGGCAATTGAGGAATCTCTCAGATACACAGATGGACTCTCTATAAAAAGATTATTGAGAGAATGCTGGCCCACGGATCTTCAGCTTGCTGTCTAAATCCAACATTCAAAATGAAGAGGAAACTTTCTTCGATTCAAAGGCCATTCCTACTCCACATATCGGGAGCTTATCGCACCACCCCAACGGCAGAGTTACAAACTGTAATCGGCATCCCACCCCTACACATGCAATTACAGTTCGAAGCCAAGTTTATATCAATTTACCGCCTAAGAATAACTCTTCCCCCTTTCATTACAGATACCCAACAGCATGATCTGGAGATGAAGGAAACAGGCTGGTCTACTCATACTTCAGAGCATCTCAAACCGAACCAAATTTCTTTTGAAGACAGAGAAGCATATATAGCCCGAAAAGACGTTATAACTATTTTCACAGATGGCTCGAAAACCGAACACATAGTTGGAGCTGCCTTCTGCGTCTTGACCAATGACATATGTGCCTACCAGTCGTCTGCTAAACTCAACGACAACAACACCATATTTCAAGCTGAGCTCACTGCACTTCATGAAGCAGTAATATACGCATCTCATCTGCCAAACAACAATACCTCTAAAATACACGTAGACAATATAGCAAGTATCATGGCATCTTCCAATTCAAAGAGCACAAACGAAACAGGAAGAAAAATTTTCAAAATCCTCCTTACAAATCCAAAAATAAAAGTATCTTGGGTTAAAGCGCATGTAGGCAATATTGGCAAAGAGAGAGCAGACCAGCTGCCAAAAGACGCAACACATCATGGGCAACCCTATTCACATACTAAGCTTCCTAAACCACACATAAAAGGCCTCCTCCGGAAGAGCATGCTTGAGGAGTGGCAAACCTCATTTAAGAATGGCGATACAGGCAGGAAATTCTATAACATTATGCTCTCACTAACTAACTGGATTAGAGATAATGTTATCTTCTTCTTTATCAACATGGACTTTTCCCTGCCTACCTCAAAAGGTTTCACCTGCGATTATTGCTGTTGTGGTGGAATTGGCACGGCACTTCACTATATCACGGAATTTATTTATACAGTGTCTTGGCATATGAGGAAGCCAGCGCCAAACTTCGAACAAGAATGGCTAAAAAGGGTCGCCAATAACCTCGTCTCCAGCCATAAAATTCGTGGGATTGTCAAATTCATTAGCGAAAACTGAGATCTTTCCAGCCTCCCTAGACTTCAACTTTCCAGCAATCTGAACTAAGTAGCTCAATTACTGGACATTCCACCCTTCAAAAAAAGAAAGGTATAACAACATCTAAAGAAAAAAAGACTATTACGAACTAATAGTGTAAAAGGGAAAATGCCTGTGTTGTAACATAGTGTATATATATTTCCTTCCTTTTGTTTATTTTGTTTTTCTTTTTTCTTCAATAAAATTCCCGTGTCTTGCCTATAAAACCGTTCAGTGAACGGTCTGGTCACGGGTACGGGGGTAAGAGACGGCGTTCTGTTCTGTAGTGCAAGAAATGACATGCAGATTTAATGTTTGATTTAAAATAAATATTTAATATTAAATGAATAAATTAGAAACATAATCAATCTTCAGAAAGACAATATGCCTGTATATTATTAAAATTTTAAAAAATTGGAATAATTTATCTCACCGTTGAATTAAGGTTTGTCGGCCAGTTCAATTTGGTCTCTATCTCTCTTGTTTGAATGTTATTATTAATTTATATAAGTTTATTTGCATAAAAGTTATTTTAACTGATTTTATATAAATTTCCATTAAATAGTATTTCAAAATTTACACTTGTACAAAGAAAATAAATTTTGTATTTCAAAGCAGAGTAGATTAAATATATTTAACAAGAAAAAATCAATTCTTCAAAAGTACATTGAAATTTTTAAAGAAGACCATTCCTGAATTTATTTTGAGAAAACCTTCTAATATAAAGATATTCTTGTTCATTGAGGTCATACAGAATTTCACAGATTATACAAAACTAAGTTATTAGCTTCTCATTCTTATATTTGCGAAAAAAATGCAGCGTCGTCTCGAAATATCAACGAAATCCATTCAGTTTATCGTTAACTGTTGCTTTCGATAACTTTTCCATCATTTCCTCAGGCAAATTCTATTGTGCATAGTACATAGTCTCTTGAAAATATTCAATGGAATATCCGAGCAACTTTTCATTGCGGGATAATTTACGTCTAGCGCAGTTCATCCAGGGGTTCTTCTCACTGAAAGTCACTTCCAGTTTCAGGTTTTTGTACATAGTTTCTTTGTCGGAACTGAATAATTATATACACATATAATTATTTCCCTTCCCTTCGAACTAACTGAGGAGGAAGGTAGAACCCTAGTAGCATGAACTCATCGTTTTTTGCCTGGACTTTCATCGAATTCATCGTAAACTGATCCAGTATCTTCCAGACCATATCGTTTAGATCAGTATCCAAGAACCGGTTTCCGTTTTTGTCAATTTGATCGGAAAATGATATATTTATGAGCAGTTTTTCCGATGCAAATTTGCCAATTGTAAATTTACGGCATATAGATGTCGTTCCGAGACCAGATAATGCTGAAAATTTTATGAAATCACTGATAGTCGAATTTGGTTGGTCAGCGACCATGTGATGTGTCGTCCGAGAGTATTTCCAACAAACTTCAATGTCTTCCGCTAGGACAGTGCTGATCATTTGGAAAAAAAATGTAAGTATTTATTTTATTTTTAATTATATTTATTAATTTTATTACTTACGGTATGTTTAGTAAATGAATAAAATTATTATAACGCATTTTTGAAAGTTAGATATACTAAAGTTGCTTTTCAGAAGCTACAGTAGGTATAACATTAATATGCAACCTATGATTGAATAATTATCATTCTCAGCAATGCAAAACAATATATACATTCTAGAATAATAACTTACTCTTCTGTGTACGAAGGAGTTTGCATACGCATGCATAAATAAAATTCGTGGTAATTTTCGACAATGTAAACAATTGTCCTCGTACCATCTTCTAAAGTTTATCCTTTCCTCTCGAATACAAACAAACGCTCTCGCACCGTCTTCAACAGTTTAGCCTTCTCGACCAGTCAAATACAGATGATTTATAGGCATATCAGTTGTGGGTAACAATATTATAACTTTTAATTTCTGTATTTCTTATAAATGAAGATTTTTTCCTCGAAATGGGCCATTTTCTCTCCCAATATTGTGTGCGTAGCATTAAAACTGTTTTTAAAAGCTTTGCCTTGTTCATACGAACAAGAATATATAATATATATATGTGAAATTTTCTTTTACTTATTTTTATGTATATATACGTGTGACCTAGACAAAAAGTTCATACTACGAGAAGATTAAATCTTGCTTTTTTCCATTTTCTTCTTATATACAAACTGTTAGCTTCTCATTTAGTTCATATCATTTGTGGGTAACTATATTTTAACTGTTTACTTCTGTGTATCTAACAAATTAAGATTTTTTCCCTCGAAATTGGCCATTTTAAATTTTTTTCAAAATACAGATGTTTTTCTTAAGTTTGGGGGCAATATCTTTATCTAAACTAACTCAGTCTCAAACATTTCCTAACTTATTATGATCTGTCAATATTGTAAGATTGTTTATTTATAATTTTCATAAACCAAAGAGAAAGTTTTATCTACTTTATAGATAAACTGTAAAGCACTTTGTCTAATCTAACTACAATATCAAACATTTCCTAGCTATTTCAAGTATGTCATTCATGTTCCATGTTTTTATGGGTAAAGGCAGGGACATTTCAATAGTATGCAGACAAATATTTACTTTATATTTTAAGGGTTTTGAACTTAATATAAAGGGATAGGATTTTGAATTTTGTGTGCTATTATTTTTAATTTCCATATTTGGTTCGATGATTCATTTTGGAACCTCCTGGGAAGGAAAACCTAATTTCCCCATCCCTCCTTCTCTAAAGAAACATATAAAGCCAGAGACTAGTTCTTCCCATCCCAGAATAATTTGGTTAATTATCTTTTGAGCGTTTGATTGGCTCCAAAGAACTTTCTTTTAGAAACTTGTCCTGATTTTATATTTTTGTTGAGTGATTTATCTCTTCAAATCAATGCATGATTTATATATAATTGTTGTAAATTAATAATGGTACATTGATTTCTTTTTTTAATTAGGTGTCGTGAGACATAATCTTTTCGGCAGCAACAGAAGTGGAAGTCCAAGAAGTTACTTAAAAGCGGCTTATGCATGCCAAAGATATTTACGGAGGCAGTAATCTCAGATCATATTTAATGCAAACATAGGTAAAAGTGTAAAATGATCATAAATATACATGTAAATGTGTAAAATAAAACTGTAAAGTTTACTTTTTGCAATTCTCTTGTTTAATCTTTCTAGAAATATGCAGATTTATAGACCGGCAATACTGTAATGTTTACTGTTGTATAAAGAATGAAAGAAGTTATTAGAAGGAAAGAATATCATTAGTTTATTAATTTACACAATTGTTTATATCGCACTTTGAATGCCAGAGGTCCACAAGTGCGAAAATTTTGTTTCTGCTCATTTTAATGGGCTGTATTAAATGCAATAGAGCCAGAAGTGCCAAATATTTGAAAAACAAAAATGTTTAGCACTTCTGGCTCTATTCCATTCAATACAGTATTTTTGCACTTGTGGCTCTCTTTCATTTTAGGTGCAATATGATAAAATTTGGTGGTTATTCCCAGATAGCAATTTTAGTTTGCAGCAAGCTTGCCACAAATTTGTCATGACAAGAGTGCAAGTTTGCCACAAATTTGTCATGACAAGAGTGCAAGCTTGCAGTAAGCTTGCAGCAAGTTAACGAAACCTCCGAAGTCACCATGAAACGAACTTGCAGCAAACTTGCCGTGCACACTTATTGCAAATTAAAGCAAAAAGAGAGTACGAAACACAACCCGGGATAGAACTCGCGACCTCCCGGCTCCGAAGCGGTGACGCAAACCACTGAGCCAGTCGAACTCTGAGAGGAGAAGATAGATTTCGCTAATACATCGTTCTATTCGATTCGTATACGATTTATTTTTAACTATTTTCTGGATTTCATTAATTTTTTGAGTTGAGAATATGATTTAAAGTCAAAGAGAGAGCGATTTTTGCTAATAACTACGTTTTGCTAGTAAAATAAATTATGAAATTAGAGTTCAAAAGTAATTACTTTAAAATGGGACAAAATATCTAGTTATTATTGTTCAACAAACATTGACTGTTTTTTAGATTTATTTTTGTTTATAAACGTTAAAATTTCAACATTAAGAAAAAGGCGATATAGTTTAATTTAAAGTGAGAGTGATATATTTAGTAAAAAGATGGAAAATGTTTCAAAAAATTTTTTTATAAAAAAGTTATCTTTTTCAAAAATTATCATTGATTTATTGAATTAATAAAAAATAATTACGGTCTAGGAGATGCTATTAAAAATCGGATGTTTTTTAAAACAGAGACAAAGATAATTATCTCTTATTGTGCTATCTTTGCAGGAAGCTTGCTTTGCAAAATTGCAGCAAGTTTGATTTGCAAAGAGGTGGCGCTATTTGTCACATCGAACTTGCTACAAGTTCGATTCAAGTTTGACGCGTCAAATTTTGCCATGACAAGTCAAAATAAATTTTGCTGCAAACTTACGTGCTATCTGGGTTGTTTTTGCTTTTCTAAAGAGATCATGTAAAGGAGAAAATTGTGACTTTGGATAGAATATGGAAATGATTTCAGCATTGCCCACACTAGTCGGGGTATT
Source organism: Araneus ventricosus (assembly GCA_013235015.1). Taxonomy (NCBI): domain Eukaryota; kingdom Metazoa; phylum Arthropoda; class Arachnida; order Araneae; family Araneidae; genus Araneus; species Araneus ventricosus. The sequence goes on along the minus strand of BGPR01007095.1, from coordinate 211 downwards.
ATTTTAAACATTATAAATATGATGCTAAAAATAGCAAAATAGTTTTTCAGAAAGAAGCGGAAGAATTTAAAAGTTATCAGTGCAGAATGTCTTCACTTAAATATAAAAATTGTTAAAATTAATATTTCCCCTGTACAATCCTATTTTTTAAAATGTGTATAAATTTTCTTTGTATAAAACTTGTTTATGAAGGGCTTTGCAAATCCTAGCA